>CM053786.1:142115901-142260901 GCA_028749045.1 Cupressus sempervirens
CAAATGGACCTTTCCACAGACTTTCAAACTTAGAATGAGCTCCTTTAGGTTCCCTTCTTTTGTCCCATTACAGCACTTGGTCTCCTTTCATGAATTTGCGTGGTCTCACTTGACCAAAAATCCTTTTAACTCTTGCCTAATGATTTTTGATGTGATCCACTAGCTCTCTTCTTTCCTCTTCTATTTGTTGGAGATATAGTATTCTCTTCTCAATGGAGGACTGGAATATTTCATCTTCAATTGCTTTCTATAAATTCAATGTGGCTAGTTCTAAAGGAAAGGACAATTGTGCCTCAACTCCATACACCAATTCAACTGTCAGCCCAAACTGCTTCATATAACTTCTTGTGCCAATCTTTCCCATTTTCATCCACCAATTTTTTCATAATGTTAACCAGGTTTTTGTTCATGGACTCAGCCTATCCATTACCTTGAGGGAAGTAATTCAAAGAATGAGACAAATGGATACCATGATCATAACAATACAATTGAATTTCCATGGATGAAAAATTTTGTGCATTATCTATCACTATTTTACTGGGAGTACCAAAACAAGTTAGAATATTTTCTGTCAAAAATTTGCACACCACCTGTGAAGTTGTCACTTTAATTAGAATTACCTCTACCCATCTGGTAAAATAATTAGTAGCAATCAGAATGTGTGTATGTCCAACAGTTGAACTCAGATTAATAGGCCTTATGAAATCCAATCCCCACTGTTGAAATGGTTCTTCTATGATCACTGGTTTTAGGGGTAGAGTAGCCAACTGTGGTTTCTCAGTAAATAGTTGACATTTTTCACAGCTCCTAACCCAACGGTAAGCGGCTTTAAATATACCTGGCCAATAGTACCCACTTCTTAGGATCTTGAATGCCATTACTATTGATGAAAAATGACCCCTGCAGGCTCCATCATGGAAGGTCTCCAATAACTTACCTTGTTGGTCAATATCAACACATCTCAAAAACATGCCATCTAAACCTCTTTTATATAAGATATCATCAATTATAACAAACTTAGCTGCTCTGAGTTGGAGAGTTCGCCGGTCCTTTCCTTTTAGATGATCAGGACATCTTCTGTATGTCAGGAAATAAGCAATATCTGAATACCATTCATCCTGGAGACTTACAAACAAGCACGTGGGATTTGACTCCTCTTTTTCACCTTCTGCAATAAGTTTACACAAGCCCTGTCCTCGAACCAATTTTTTTGGTCAAATATCCAAATCAAATTCTTGGACCTTTGCTACCCATGTGGCCCTATTGTTGACTGCTACATCCTGCTGTGTGAGAATGCTCTTGACCGCGGTGGATGGCACATACACTACGGAATGAGAATGTAGAATATAGTATCTAAAATATTTTACTGCTTTTACAATAGTGAAAGATTTCTTTTCAGACAAAGAGTAATTAAGCTCATGTTTCTTCAGAGGTACACGCATAAAAGAGATAGGCATTTCTTCCCCTTTGTCATTCTTTTGGAGCAGTATGCCTAACATGGTATGCTCAGACGCATAACAATACATTATAAAATCTTTTTAAAAATCAGCGTGGAAAAGGGTGGGGGCTTTAGCAATAGCTTATTTTACCTCCTTGAATGCTTTTGACGCTAGCGCATCCCATTTGAAACTCTGTTTCTCACAGAGTAATTTGGCCATAGGTTTAATAGTTTCTGCAAAATTAGGTACAAATTTTCTCAAGAAATTGATTTGTCCAAAGAAGGATTTAACACCGTTTCGATTGATAGGAATACATAGTTTTTGGATGGCCTTCACTCTTTCTGGGTCAATTTTGATACCTTCCTTTGAGACCATGTGTCCAAGTAGCTTTCCCTCTTTCATAGAAAAAAAAAATTTCTTGGGATTCAATGAAATTTCGTGATCTCTACACTTTTGAAGTACCTTTCTCAAATCTTTCAGGTGTTTCTTTCGTCTTCTTGAAAACACTATCAATTCATCAAGGTACACTATGATACATCTATCCAATAAGTTACCAAAGGTTGAATTCATAGCTCGTTGGAAGGTGGCACCGACATTTATTAAGCCAAAAGGCATTCTTTTGTAGGCAAAGGTTCCCCATGGTGTTGTAAATGTCATTTTGTGTTGATCATCTTCAGCAACTTCTATTTGGTTATAACCTGAGAAACCATCTAGAAAAGACATCATTTCTAAACTAGCAACTGTTTGAAGGACTTGATCCATTATCGGCAAAGAGAAATTATCTTTCAAATTTGCTTGATTAAGGTTGCTAAGATCAACACAAATCCTTATCTCTTCGTTCTTTTTCCTCACTGGCACTATGTTCGCCACCCACGTGGAATGATGAATCAAAAAAATAATGTGAGCTTTTAACATCTTGTCTATTTCTTTGAAAATTGCATCAGAAAGTTTTGGATTATATGTCCTCAATTTTTGTCTAAAAGGGGAAGTTCCTGGTTTCAGAGTAATGTGGTGTTTGAGTTTACCATTTCTGAAAGTCTTTAAATCATCATAAGACCAAGCAAAAACATCAACATATTCTGACAGGAGCTTAGTGAATCTAACTTTCTCTCCTTCATCACAACAAGTTCCCAAATTGATAATTTTGGGATTATGTTTATCTCCTAGATTCACTTTTTCATAATCAGCATTCGGATTCTCTTTAGGTGTTATGTCTTGAGATAAGAAAGTATCTCTCCTATCAAAAATTTTCTCAAGCTCAACCAGGCCTTTAGGTATCACATTTCCTTTTAATTGTAATACATCATTCTCATCAGGCAAGTTAGGACAAAATTCCCTACATTCCACATTTGAGCCTTTAAAGTAGTTCATGGAGAATTTCTCTACATTTTGCAAGAAAGCATTAATATGAGCATCGTCTTTAAATACTTGCCAAGTATTATTATTATCAGGGACACTCGGTCTGTGAATGATTTCAACTAAATACTTCTTATTTATGAAATCAGGTTGATGAATTAACAAAGAAGCTGATACTGCTAATGAGTCTGCTTTGTCATTCAGCTCTCGAGGAATTGCTTCAATTGCAAATGCATCAAAACCTTCTATTTCATCCCATACTTGGTTCCTATAATGCTTTAGTCTCTAGTTTTTAACTAAAAACATACCTTTATCCTGTTTCACTATTAATTCAACATCTCCTCTTGCTTTTAATAGCTTGATGTTCCTTCTTTTGGCTACCTC
Source organism: Cupressus sempervirens (assembly GCA_028749045.1). Lineage (NCBI taxonomy): Eukaryota > Viridiplantae > Streptophyta > Pinopsida > Cupressales > Cupressaceae > Cupressus > Cupressus sempervirens. The sequence continues at coordinate 142,119,081 of CM053786.1, forward strand.
TATGCCTAGAAGTAAGGCCTCATATTCAATTGTATTGTTGGTATTTTCAAAGGCGAGCTTATAAGAAAAGAGGAATTTTTTATCACCAGGTGATATGAGAACTACTCTGGCTCCAGATCCATTTGAACAATAGCTCCCATCAAACTCGAGGGTCCATAGCATATCACCTTCTAACGATTTCTCACCTGTTTTCTCATCTTTAGACATAATCAAATAGTTAACAAAATCAGTTTCTTGATAAAGAATTTGAGATTTAGGATCGTCAGATGGAAAGACTATGTACTTGGATTTTGTTTTAGGTAATAAAGTTGCTTTCTCCTTCCCAATAGGTATCACAGCTTGAGACCAATCCATCTTAAGTTCCCCTCCTAGATCTCGATAGAAAGTCTGACTAAGAAGCATGCCATAGCTTGTGGGGATATCCACTACCAGGATGGTGAGCTTAATTCTTTTCTCAGGGTAAGCCACTAGTGATACTTGGGCATCTTTTATTTGACCCACCAAGGGTACTTGTTTTGAATCCATGGAGTAAAATTTGCCAAATGTTTTAGTTAAAGGAAGATCCAAAGCTTTAGCTACTGCTGCTAGCATTATATTATCTGAAGCCCCTAAATCTATGATGCAGTTATTGAGCTTAAAGCCATGTAAGAAGAGGGAGACATAGAATGGATCAGGCTTGTGATTATAAGAGGGTTTAGGACTGATTGGGTCTGGTTGAATTACCTCTTCCTAATTATGAAATTTTTGTGTTTCTCACTTCTTGCCCTTCGGAAATTCTTTCTTCTGATGAGCAACTATTTTGTTTCCATCTAAGACTTTGACCACATCGATCTGTTTGGCTACTTTGTCAAGAGGTGATTGATTAACATACTCAATCAACTTGTTAAGTTCACTGGGGTTCATCCTCAAATATTCTGTAGGAGAGATTTGTATCGTTGATGTCTTACAAAACTCAACAATGTCAAATGTGGAATTAGAAGCAGCCACTTTCTTTAAGATTTGAGGAGTAGCTATTGAAATAGGTGATGACTTACCTTCATCTTCTCCTTTCAGCCTTTGCTCCTTGGCCTGAGTGGGGGTTGATTTATTTTTATCATGAATATCAGCTGCTTCAGCTCTTTGCCCTCAGGTCAAGACCAAACATGAAGCCTCTTCTAAGGTTAATAAGATTTCATTACCCCTATCAGAATCATATTCATATTCAAGGTAATAATTTACAAAGTCGCCAGGTTCCTTAGAAGATTCTTCTTCTATTATTACATTAGTGGAAGCCACTTTTTCTGCTTCAAGCTACTGATATCTATTATTTTCAGGACAAGAAGTTCCCTCACGATCATTTGTGAGATGAAAAACACACATATTATTTTTTCTAGGTGGAGCTTCAATCTGTAATCTTTGTTGACTTGAGGGTAAAGTCAGTTGTTTTCCTTGAAAACTACTTTGGCCCGGGAATTTCCTTGGAATATCTTGATAATGAGTGTTCATTTTAGGAAGTTGTTTCTTAATGGTCATTACATCATTAATGAGCTTCTAAACCAATGGGTCTAATTTTTTGGATGAAGGTGATTGAATTTCAGAATTCTATATCTCTTTCTTCCATTTACCTGCAGCCAAAAGGTCATCTTCTAGTTCAATTGCCAACCTCTGGGCAGCTTCAACATCTACTGCTCTATTCCTTCTCAAGTGAAAACTCATGTCTGGGGGCATTGCATTAACAAAGAACCCTTTATGATTTTAATCATTAGGTCTCTTGGTAGCAGGAATCTTATGAATTATTTTGTTGAATTTTGCTACAAAATCTGTCATAGGTTCATGTGCTTCTTTCTTCAACTGAGTTAACTAGAGTAGTAAGGTATGCTCATCTTCAAAGGATTTAAATCTATCCTCGAAGGAAACACCCATATGATTCCAATCAGTAATGGACCCTTGAGGAAGATGATGAAACCAATCTGATGCATCATCAATCAAAGTCTGTACAAATAACCTCACATCCACATCTTCATGTGCAACAACAAGGACAACACATGCGGTATTGAAGGCATTGAGGTTCTCTTCAGTTGACTTCTTTCCATCACCATAGTATTTGGGCAACACTTCTCTAGCACCTTTAGGAAGTGGATTAAGATTACCTCCAAGAGCCAAGGGACCTACTTGTGCACCACAAGGATTAGCAGCCATTGTAGGGAGAACGAAATTCAAAGGTCATATGTTTAAATGGGAAGGTATTAATGTCCCTGATAATATTAAGGCTTGAAGGTTCAAAACTATTGGGGGGGGGATCTTCTAGGGGAAGTTGGCCTACTTTTACTCTTGACTAGCTTCTTCCGTTTCTGGGAGAGATCAGGGGCGAAGTTAAGGTTTTTTACAAATTCATAAGACTCATCAATGAACCCCTTTCTTTCTTCACTTCGAGTGTACCTTCTACTAGCTAGTTTATTACTAAATAGACCAACATTCAACAGTCAAAGAGGCCTTGGGATTAGTCAATCAATTATTGCTTCTTCATTAGCAATAGGTATGCCCCTAATGAGTTCAACTCTTTCTTCTTCTCTTTCAAGCACTCGATTAACTTGTGTAAATTGTTCTAGGCTTGTTCTAAGTTTCCAAGCTTGTGCACTTAAATCAAAAATGATATCTTCTTGTGTATTATCAAACCCTAAGCCTGGTTGAAGTACTGGGAACACTTCATAATGAGGCAGAACCATTTTATCGTTCTCGAGTAGAGTCGCCAAAAATTGTTAGTAAACAATTTTTCCCACATGTATTCATATGTAAAAATAGAGAAAAAGCATGTAAACTAACAAATGAATTCCTATAGAAGTGATTGAGGAATTCTCTACTTGATATTTCTTCACTGAAAATAGGCACAACCACCTTTATTGCAATGAGATTTTTGATCTATAACTCAACAGAAAGACCTTTCAGGAAAACAATCCGCTGAAAATGTTGAATCAACTTATTTTATCTCATCAATACAAAATAAACTTTAATTGAAAAGAACCACTCGATTTTAATTATCAAAATGATCAACATATTTGAAAATTAAAACTACGAGTAGGCAAATTGATAAAACTAATTTCTCACAACATCCAAGTATGAATTGGAAATTTCAAAATAAGTAACAGATACAGCTAAAAACTTTAACAGTATCTTCAAAAACACTGATTTAAATAGGCAGATAATAGTATCCACCTACAAAGCTTTTAACCATAAATCAAACTGTAGAGTTTCATCATATCTGCAAAAATTCTGAAATGTTACTTCTAACTTGAAAATCATAAACAAAAATAGTTTTGTCTATTGATCTACTGGAGAATTCTAACCCTTTCTACATACTAATTATTACATATATATAGGCATGGGGCTGGACCATTGCCAAAATTACCCTACCAGGAGTTGATTGTCTTTTGCCAAAGTAATTGATAACTAAAATGCAAGAAACATGAAACTAAAAAGAAAAAGTAACTAAGCGATTAAGTGTAACCGCCTATCTTGATTAGATAGTGCTATCCCCTATTGCCACTCCTTTCACTGTCTTCCACATTTTGTAGGCAGTTGAAAAGGTTGAGATAACAGATTGATGTGGCAATCTGATGTAGGTGAACCTTTGCTTCCATATTTCTTTCATCTTCTTCAATTCAGCAACTTTTCCTCATGCATTTCCAAATGTTTTAGATTAATGATTAACATAGCCTCTGTATGTGCCACATTGGAAAAGTCTTGCTTAGCTGGTGCTTTCTTGTCTTGCCACTCCTAAAACTTCTTCTGAACCTCTTTGATTATTTCATCTGATTGGGCAACGGAGTCATCTTCTTTTCCCATGAACTGTTTGGCAAACCACTTAAGATCATTTTGAATGATCTGGTGTATGACCCTAAGCTCTTGCAATGCTTCTTTAATTTCAGTTACTCCTTGTGTGAGTACCTCATTTCTCCATTCAATGCAATCCTTGATGACGTACAGGTCCTTTTCATCTAGACCAACTATAGGAGATTCGGCCTAGAATTTTTGTAGGCCAAGTTCTTGCATGGCTTCCAACCACATCACCACTTTTGCCCAATTGTTCTTTTCTTTTTCATATACTTCATTACTTGATTCCACCTTTTTGGTAATGTTTGATATTTCCTTTGAAGCATGATCTAAGTGACTTATATGCTTCAAGGTATCATGTAGAACATCCTGAACCCATTCACCTACTACTTTAGCTACTGCTTTGCACTTGTGCAGATTCTCCAATGATTGCTGATTGCTCGCAAAGGATACATCGATAAGGGCTGACATCTCACGGATTGACTTTGCTTCAGGGTGGAAGATAAAATTAATGTACTGTGCCATATTTTTTATTATTTCCTTCATTTCTTGCTTGACTTGCCCATCTTTCCATACTCTGTGCGTGATCTTTTTATTAGAAAATTCAAAGAATTTCATATCTACTTCACGGTTCCCTTTTCCCAAATCAACCTTTGTTGTTTGGAAGTCTTGAGGCACTACGAAATCATGAGAGCTTCCATCTGGTGGTGTAGCTATTTCTTCTGCCCATCAACCTAAATTTTTGTCAAAATTGATTCTTGCTTCGATCCTTGCTTTTTTTACTTTAGGTGCCTTACCAAGGCACTTACTGACCATATTGTCAATAGGCATAGCTATTGGGACTATGCTCCTTTTCTTCTCCATTGATGTCTCCAGCCGTTTAGGCGTAGCTTGATCTTTCACAGTAGCAGGGTAACATTTAACTAAGGAGAGATTACTTTCCTTGTTCTCGATAGCCATTTGCAAATTTTGGGATTTAGGTACATTATCTGTCATAGGTAAGTCTTCTGTTGTCTCCAAGTCTATGGTTATGGTGTTCTTGCTTTTGATGGTTGATGCCTTCTTCGTGCTTGAGCGGGTCACTCTCCTTCCTTTTGGAGTTTCTTCTTGAACTTGAAGTTGAAGTGTTTCAAGAATTGCTTCAACTTCAACTTTAGCTAGACTTGCAACAGAATCAGGAACACCTCGATTAGTTTGCTTCCTAGCAGTCCTTTTATCTTTTCTTTTTGAAAATTTCCTAGAAAGATCTAGAGTAGCCATGGCCTTTAAATTTATCCACTTGGAAGTTCTAGCTATTACATCCTTGGTACGGGAATAGACATCATTTTCTTCCTTCTTTTCCCAATCAATTTTGAGAATGGGCATGCATTCAATCTGGTCGATGTAAAACTAATCCAACACTTCTTCAAAATGATCATCTTTTATCCCATAAGTATCCAACTCCACATTAAACATAGTAATCCATTTAATGGTTAAGCGAGACCATAATCTTTTCCTTACCTCAAGTTCATTAAGGTAGTTTGCCCAAAAATCCTCTAATTGTGGAGAGTGAACCAGGGATACCGCATTCTTAACATGGTTTCTGATAAAGCTGGTGTAGTCAAAATCTAATAGGGAAATGAAAGGTTCCAAGCATAAGCGGGTTAATGATTTTGCTGACACTATGGCTTCTTTCAGACTAGGACATCTATAATGTCCAATCTCAATTGGGAAGAATGTTGAAGATGATCTTTTTGAAATTTGAAAGGACTCAATCACTGAAACAAATTGCCTACACATCTCAGATAACACTATAGAATCTGAACAATAACCTGGCAACTTTAAAGGTTCATCAGAAAAACCACCCACTCTAATATATGTAAATCTGGGAAATTGAATATAATAGAAACCATAGATTTGCACAACTTTCATAGCTTCTTCTGTCATCCTATCATTCTCCCAGCCTCAAAGTTCAAATACCAATTTCCCTAGAAAGACGTCATTGACCCTCTTGAACTCTTTGCATACTGTGGCTTCTTGAAGATTGTTGTAATATTGGTAAATGGGTATGTCATTAACCCAAGGTGCATGTGGAAGATAGTCCCATTCTTTCGATGCAGCTAGGATGTAAATTAGATAAGAAGACAAGAAAAATGGGCCACAGTTGTTAACAGCCATTAAACCCCTATGCAAGTTTTCTACTATGAGATCAAACCAATCAATGAATTTAACCCCTTCAACAACCTTCTGTATGAAAAAGTACATCCAAGATTCCTAGTGGAATGCATGCTGATTTCCTTTGATCCTATTCAATAGAAGAACCATGTCTGCAATTTCTTTTATAAAATGTTCAATAGTCAATAGCTTAGGCAGTCTAGAACCTCCCTCTGATGGTTTCAAAAGCCATGAATGAGCTATCTTGTCATCATAGCTATTTTTGTTTTCGACATACAGGTGCTCAGCTTCTTCAAACATCCATGGCTCATAAGGTTCCTTGTGGGGAATTCTAAAGGCTGAATTGGCACTGGTTCTATTGATTCTAACAATCACTTCCTCTGGGGCTTTTTGATACATCCAGTAATACGGTCATAATGGTTTGCACATTCAAGGATAAGTTCTGGATATGTAATAGCAACGGGAAAAGCAACGGCTTCTAATAATCCACTATCAACTAACCTCTGATAAATGGGGTTTGACTGGGTATTCTTGGCTCATTCAATTAACTCAGATAAACTTTTATTTACCATGAATGTGTCACGAATTTCAGATAGAGAACTGAGCAAAGAAGGCTTCTCTAGCTTAGGCAATTTTGGGTGAAAAAGCATCACGACTGCTAATAAACACAGGCTTTACAATATATGGCTTGAAATGCCTCAAAACAAAGCAAACATGATTTGAAATGCAAAGGGGGATGAATATGTACTTACCGTTTAACAGAGAAAAAGCCTGCTACTCACCCTTCTTACCCGACAATACTAGGAATTTCTTCAAAGAAAATGGAATGAATGGAAAAGGGCTAAAATGAATGCATTTAAGGAAAGATTTGTGTGAAAGATCGCAGGAATAGATTTGGCAAGTAAGTGCACTAATTACCCACTCATGCGGCATGGATTTGAAAAGATGTCGTGTGTGCTTTGTTTTAAATACTATATCAAATCCGTACGTATGTTGTTGCATTAGGTGATCATGACATGACAATTTTATCCTTCAACCAAATCTTGTCATAACCAAACACGTACTGCCTTAAATCTTTTCATTCATAACTTTGCATGTCTAGGAAATGTTGCACTGGGACCCACCTTGATTTAGTTCGAAGATTTAAAACCTGCATACAACTTTTAGTTAGTGTGCAACATTGACACTAAAGTTGAAGTTGGAGAATTGAGTGACCGGGTTTCAACTTCGACTTCAACTTCAACTAAGACCAACTTGAGGAAAGAGATCGGACTAGACGCACGAAGACTAAGGTAGACCTAAACTTGAAGTTGAGGTAAACTAAAACTTCAAGTTCAACTTCGAGATAGGAAAAAAACTCTGGACTAAAAATATAATAGAGTGTGAGGAAAGTTATAAGCACTAACATATATCTTATCTATGTTTGGTAGATTTTATGTTGAGAGACCTAAGGATTATTTTGGAAAGGTCATTGTTGAGAAACATTCTATATGTTTTACTAGCAAGTGACTATTGGGAAAATGTATTGTATATCATTGGAAAATGTAATACTTATATCGTAACATGTGGAAACTTTAATGTAATATGTTTAATGATTCTTATGAAGCCATATATACCTTAGCATGGTCTTATATAATTACCTGTACATTGGGGAAGATTTAAAATGATAAACTAGAATTAAATATTTGCGAGGGTATAAATGAAAGTTATTTTTCTTGGTTGGGAAGTTTTATGTATGTGATGTATATGGTAAGTTGATGTGATATTGAATGCTAGATGATAAGAGTAGATAAAAGATTGAGTTGGTTGATTATGGTGAGCCTCAAACACATTTTTTTGGCAAGTAAGTTTTTTTTCTTCTCAATAATAAGATTATATTTATTAATATAAAAGGAAATTACATAAGAAAACAAGGTCCATTAGCGTTTATATAAAAGGACCACCAAACTTCTAACATATTACTTCTATACTATCATTACATAAGAGCATATATCAAAACCATGACAAGCCCTCTTCATAGAATTCTAATTTTCCTAAAGGCATTCAAAACCACCTCTAAAAAATTACATTCAACATCTTCCACTAGTCATTCTCATCTTTCTTGCCCCATTCACCATCACAAAATGAATGAATTCATTTGGTTTATCATTCAATTCTTTCTCCACAAATAAAAGTTGTCATTCATATTCCTTCGCTCCACCTCCACCTTGTTCTTCACAAAACATCAATTCAACCACAAAAAATAATAGCCACAAATTAATTGTGTGGAAAAACCACATGAATCGTCAAGCTATTTCAATAGAGAATTGTAGATCAAGTCCTTTGAAGAGGCACCACTAGAAAACCCCACAACTCTACATCCAATATTTGCTTGAAATAAGAAAATTTCTTCCTTTAGTTTTGCCTAAGATTCAACTATTTCCACCTTGTAGACCATTTGGTTTTCTCACTTTGGCCACTATAGAAAGGAGAAATACCACACTTCATTCCTTTCCTCTTAATTTTTAAAGCATTCACTATAGTTAAAATTGTATCTTGAAAATTCCTACTCCAACAATGAGTCAATCCCCATAGTTAAGTCCTTAAGAAAAAAAGCATCCACCACCCATTGCACCACTAGTATTTCATAATTCAACTTTACCCTCCAAGCTATTGTCATGGCTGCCACATCCACCTACACTTTCTAGTGGTGGATCAAATCATGAAACAAGTGACCCAATGTTCACTATACAACCCTTATCACTCCATCCGTTAGGCATAACAATAGTAGTTTGAGATGCTTCTCAATTATAGGATCTAGCAAGGCTTTTTGTTGTTGACACATAATAAAAGTGAATGTTAGCTCCATGATTTCCAATTACCACCTTCAACCAACTTCTTCTTAAAAAAACCCGTTTATGTCTTCATGCTTTAAAGGACCCATGCAATTAATAATAGACAATCCTTTTACTATCACCATTATTTCTAATTACAACTATACATTGTGGATTCGTGTATTCATGAGACCTTAGAGTAGAGTTCAAATAGAATGAAAATGAACTAATATAAAACCAAGAAATCATTGTCAAATAGAGACTCTACGAACATCCCATGTTTTTCTAACTACAACTACTAAGATTTCTCTTAGACTAGCATCTCAATGATAGTTCTAGAATGGGAGTATGTCATAAATGTAGATCTACAAAGATGTATGCAAGATCCATGTGAGAATGTAGATTATATGAATATGATAACCCTAGAAATACTATGATATGAGTATGAAATAGACTAAACATGTGCTAAATGATACTAAATAACATGAAAAGAATGCTAAAATGCTATCAACATGACATGAAATTGCTATAATAACAATGCTAACATTATAATTCTAAATGTGCCTATAGTGTAGATGCCTAAAACTTGGGTCCTTTTTCTCTTGAGTTTCCCTTCTATTTATAGGATTTTAGAAGGGGGTGGGGTAAAGACCTGAATTTCACTTTTGATTGGAGGGCAATGGTGAAACTGTAAATATCTCATAAGGCACCAAGAGGAAGAGTTCAACAAACTTAGTTTGTGGGAATAAAAGAGGATTTTTTAATTCTTTTAAATTTAAAAAGAAGGATTTTCACTTTTATGAGGATAAAAGGATTTATTGATTTAATAAATGTTCCATTTTTTTTCAACTTTTGTCTTTTCCTTTTTCTTTTTTAATTTCATTTTATGATTTTGTGAATTGTTTTTCCTCTTTTTAAAGTTGATTTAGGTCCTTTTTTTTTTTGATAGATGATTTGATTGATTAATGACCTAATGTAATCCTTGATTTGAAAGTATGTTATTTTCCTCTGATTTAATCCTTAATTTTTGTCATTGGATTGAAATTTGCATTGTTTTAGGTCTTTGCCAATTTTTGGGTGTCTATAAATGCCCCTCTTTGAGCTAATATGCAAAGCATATTATTTCAAAGACTATCTGATTTTTTTATTTTAGGTCAAACTCTAATGACTAAATGTTTGATAATTGGTGTTTTTCTAACTCAAGGTTGATATGATGCCCGATTGTTGATAATTTGTCATCTGATCATTAGCAATTTGATGTTTGATTCAATGTTGATGTTTTTAAAATTCTTCATTTAGGATAACTTGGTTGGATGCCCCAATTTGATTTGATGTTTAAATGTTGGCTGGGGTAAAATGTTTTTGATATTTAAAAAAACATTATGCCCTAGGGTAGAACATTTTTTATATTTAAAAATTTTTAATGCCTTGGTATACTGACCCTTAGAACTGAAATTGGAAAAAGTGATGTGTCAAAATAGGGATATTCCAATTTTATTTCTGAAAATGTTGATGAGAACAATGGATAGGGAATGTGTACGGACAAAGTAATGTGTATAATCAGTCAGATAGTATTGGATAGATAGAAAAAGTGACCCCTCTCAAGGTACAAAGTAGGAAAAACTAAGATGTTTGTCTCCAGATATAGAGCAGAACAAATAATAGGTGCAACACCATGTTTCAAAAAAATGATGTGCAAAATCAATTAGGTGATGTTAGATAGATAGAAAATAATGCCCCGCTCAGGATATAGAGTAGGGAAAACTAATATGTCCATCTAAAGATATAGAGTAGGAAAAATAACAAGTTCAAGATAGAACCATTAGCTGAATAGCTAGATGTTGAGATTTGATTAATGTAGGATGATCACTTATGATGAAAAATTGATGTCATTGTTCAGTGTGTGATTGTTCAAGATGGGATGAGTGCCCCCAGCGAGCAGGGACCTTCAAATCAGACACAGATAAATGATGTAAGTGGTGTGACACAAGGTTGATTTGTGGATCTTTTGTGTTCATTTTATTGGCTTATCATGTATATCATTTATGATGAGGACCCTTTTATGTTACTATTGATGACCTTTTGATGTTGATGTTGATGTTAATGATCTTTTGATATTGATGATTTGATCTTTTTGATATATGAGATATTCGAGTTGTTTAATGTTTGGACTTGTGCACTTGATATATCATGGACTTATATATTTGATGTTATGGATGGATACATGTATGTGATGTTGTGATTTAATTTATATGATAGTTGTAAATGGTGATGTAATGAAATGCATAAATGAAATGTGATGAAATGAAATGTATAAATGAGAATGGGATGAAATCGAATGTGACACAATGACAATGTTTTAGATTTGAAGGTAACACAATGTAATATGAAATCAAAATAGGAGAAATTAGTGACCAGAATTGTTTGAGATGCAAAGGTCACCTAATGCAATATGAGGTGAAAATAAGAGAAATTAGTGACCAAAATTGTTTGAGATTTGAAGTTCACATAATGTGATAGGTGGAATAAATGAGATGTGAGAATGAAGTGTGATGCAAGGTGGTAGTGTTGTGATGAGAAAAATTCCACAATAGTTGAGTGTTAATCATGCACGAGTATGTTGTTTTGTGTCCTGCTATTTCATAAACTTCCCTAAATTGTGTAACCATTGTGTTGAATGGTGTTTGTTAACCTCTTCTAAATTTTGTGCCAACCATTTTTTTCCAAGGAACCTAAGATGAAAATGCAAACTAAATGAATGCAACTATCACTTTTTGTAAAGAGATGCAAATTAAAAATAGAGCATTTAGTAAAAGTGACCTTGTACAACCACCACTAGCTCAACTATGGTGATATGAATACTATATCATGCTGAGAAGTACCACCAAACACAAGCAATGTACATGAAAGATATGACAATTATTAATAACAAAACTTATTGCTACAGTAAATGAAAATAGGCACATAAACAAACACATGTCATATAAAGAACCTCAACTAAGATACTATACAAAACTGGTCAAGGTACACATGGCCTTTCAGATGAGAGGAGGCACTTATAAGTGGATACCAATGATGCAAAAAATCAATGGATCACTAGATAAAAATAGTGAAAAACCAAAGGTAAATAAAATATCATGACTTCTTCCCAATACCTCTAGTCAAGTATATCATCGAGGTACTAGAAGTTCATAATAGTAGAAAAAACCATTGTTTATAGATTAGCAATACAGACAATTGTGTGAAATAGTGTCAAGTTTGTTTAATTCTTGGTGGACACAATTGATATAGGACTCTAGTAGTGTTAGTGGTGATTTAGCAACAAGATCATGAAATTGTAATGGAAGATATGTGTTGGTGTGGATCATGGTGTTTGAGTGTCAGAGCTGAGGGGAAAGTGTACCTAGTATTGGTGTGGCAAGATGCAGAGAGCGGACATGTAGCAAGGCCAGCAAAGTGTGAGTCATAGTGAGTGATAACCATAAATAGGTGGATAAGATGCAAACGAAGTTAAGCACAGTGAAGGGTATATGCAACCGTTGAGTTTATTGAGAGGTCCAAGAAGTATATAAGTGAAAGTATGTTGGGCTCACCAGATCACTCCCATTAGGAGGGTGATGTTAGCTAGGGAGGATGGGTGAGGCAAGGAAAAAGGAAAAAACATAGTTGGCGGACCTCTGGGGAACAAGTATATCAGTCTAAACTTCAAGCATTAGTACATGAGTAAGGTAAATCAAGTCATTTAGGACTAGCACAAACACAACCTGAGGGTTCATGATTCAAAGTGGAAGAAACATCATTATCAACATTAATAATGTTGTCAGGGATTGTAGTGCAACTGGCATTGCAGGTGGTATTGGATGAGGAACCGATGGCGCAGGCAGAGGCTATTCCACCTGGGGTAACTAAGAGTGTGCAAGCAGTAGTAGTGGAGGCAGGTGAAATGGATTCACCAGAGAATACTGCAAGAAAAGCTCAAAGAGTGGAAAAATATGTTAGCATGGGGAGGTAACAAGTGTAGTAATTCCATTGATTATCCTTGGGATGCTAGGGAAAAAGTCAATGAAAGAGGAGGGGGATGGATTGAGTGCAATGGAGCCACTACCAGAGGTAGAGAGAGGGATGCAGGTGACAAGTAAGGTAGAGGACTTATAGAAAATGTTGGCCACAGAGAGACTTTGAGTAGATAATGCGAAGCAAGAAGTTGCATTTTTGTTGGGATTGATGAAGAAGGCTTTTAAGGATGGAGCACAAATAGAAGCGAAGTGGCTCCAGGTAATGGTGAATTTGGAATGGGCTCGAGTGCGGTTGTTGGAAGTGGAACTACAGGTGGAACATATTGGAAATATTATGACAGGCTAATTTACTGAGAGGGGAGGGGTGAATCAGTAACTTATAAAACTTTTATCCCAATTAGTAATTAAACCTTAATGTGAATTCTAATCTAACTGCATGCATGAGAAACTAAAAACATGAAAGCATACATAACACTTTAATACAAGATTTGGTGACCCAAAAACCTTCCAACTAGAAAGTAAAATTGGGGTGGGTATGATACCCACAGGCTTTAGTACCGCAGTATAAAGTTGTCCTATTAAGGCTTACAATGATCACTTTTGATTATCTACCCTATTAGGAGAAAAAAGGACTACTAGGTCCATCTTGCAAAAGGATCTACAAACATACAATGAAGTATGCAGTCGGTAAAGAGATTTACATAAGACTATTAGGTCTACCTTATTAAAGGATTTGTCTAATCCACCTACTAGGATGAAGTAGTGGTTGATCTCTGATCTGCAACTTGGTTTTCTGAATGAGATTCCTATGAGTGTACAAATCACCTTGCTATGATAGATGAATCTTTACTGCTCCTTATACTATTGTAACCTTTTTAATTCACTCTTTTGCTCTTCTTTGATGATTACATTACTTCTCCATGATGATTTGGATGTAATGTAATACATTACATATATATCAATCCAATTACATAATTATCAAGTCAGCCACAATACAAGTTTACACAAATATTACAAATTCGGCCAAAGTGTAGAAACTTGGGTTCTGAAGACTGACTTGGTGAGGTTCTGATACTCGACATCCACTATCAATGCTCGACATCATCATGCACTTGGTAGATGTAGAAGCTCAATCCATATTGATCACTTCGAAATAGTCTTGAACTTGGTCTGTACTGGTGATTTGGAAAATACTATGAAACTCGACATATAAACTAAATCATTTGATTCACAATATATAGCTCAGTCAACATTATAACCTTGAGTTTGGTATAAACTAAGTCTCTTGGTTAACACTAAGTAGCTCGATTAACACTAGACTTGCATCACATCAACTCTAAACTTAGTAAGTATTGTACAACTTAGTTTGCACTAGGAAACTCAGCATATACTGAGATGCTTGATTTGCACTGCTAATCATCACCTTTATAGTAACTACTCAGTGTTAACTAAAATCTGTCCAAAGGACTCAGTAGCAACTGTAGAACTTGGTAACAACTAAAATGTTTGGTTAACACTGTTAACTGTACAATATTCTTAGTATAAGCTCACAATCTAAATAAGTGTATGTCACTAATAATAAACATGATTGGAATTTCAACAATCTCTCCCTTTGGCATTAGTGACAAAAACACTTATTAGTCAAAACTAAATTGTCCATCACCTTATGTCTCCAACTTGATAGAGTATATTGTTTTTGAGATTTTTCAAATTTTGTTTTGTAAAGGATACATTTATGTACATGGTAATGCTCCCCCATACATAATATACAATATACTATACATATTATACATTTTCTCTTTTTACATCTTATCCAATATTTTCACATCTGCTCTCCTTATATCTCCTTGTTCTCCCCCTTTTATTTCCTTATAACTTCTCTTCTAGTTTCTCCCCCTTTTTGACATTAATGCCAAAGATTTATACTTATATTTACATAGTAATGTCAAAATGAGGCAAGAATTCTAAATGTACCTTTAGTATGAGTGCCAAAGTCTTGTCCCAATTCTCTTACAAGACCCTACATGTGTGCAATGCAACCTGCACTTCTACTAAAAATTCAATCATGTGGTCTGCAATAAAGAAATTATTATCATGGATGAGGGTTTTTGAATATGCAATATGCTTCTGCAGTGCATCCATGTTAGGGAGAATCATATTTTGAATATCTATCAATGTAGATCTGATTCTTGCCTCTTCTCTAAGTAATTTTGCTTGCATATTTGTTAGAAATCTAATCCTATTGAAGTGAGCAAAGCTAGAACTTAGGTCAAGTTGCAACTGTTGTGCACTTGCCTTCAGATCTTCACCAATTTTAGACAATTTGTCTCTTATTTCTTTTGTGAAAATTGATATATTGCATAATTTACCAAAAAGTAATGATACATTAATACAAGAAGTTTCTATAGTACCCAAAATAGTAGATAACTCTTCTTGGTGAATGGCAATCCATTGAGCAATAAGTTCTAAAACTTTATTCTCAAACTTCTTCTTTGCTTTATGTAATAGTTTGTCTTGTCCATCCAAATCTTCATTTTATTTTTGGAATGCCTCTGCCAACTGATAAAAAATTGGTTGAGAAGTGTCAAATTTTATGTGTATATCCTCTACTAGAATGTTCTTGGCATCCTCAATGATCTTGAACTCCTTATTTCTTTCTTCTCTTAGCCTTTGCTGCTTGGATTTCTTTTGTAGAAGTTCACCAAAGGTTTTCATCTGATCTAGAGTTAGATTGAGATGTCCCATTTTGGAATGACAATCTCCTCATCAAGATCTATTTCTTCTTCCTTTTTCTTACCTTCACCCAAAAAAAATGTGCTCGGTTGAGGCTTGGTCTCAATTGTCCTTGCACTTATTGCTTGTGTACTAGGAATAGAAACAATAGTTAAAATAGTAGGACTTGTTACAAAAATGGATACTGCACTCAGTGTTGAAATATTAGTAGAAATACCTATTGTATCCAAAATTGATGTAGAAGGTAGAATTTGTAGCATGGTAGATGAAGTGTTTGGCACTTTATTCAATGATGTGTTAAGCTAGACTGGTGTAAAGATTGATTGGATGCTTGTGCTTGCAATGCTAGTCACAATCAATCCTATTGAGGCTATCTCTATGCTTGATGTTATCAATGTTTTGCTTGGAGAGTGAGGAAGTGAGGCTATAACCACTACAACAATTTTAACTGGGTCAGTTTCCTCAACATTTTGAGTATCTTCCTCAGTAGTGTCTTGCTAATGTTTCTCTTTATTATCAACATTATCAAAATGAGTTACTTCTTCATTATATTTTTCTTCATCTTTTTCTTTCTGATCATCATCATCTTTATCACTTACAATTACAACAAAATCACTCAATTTGTGAAGAATATAGGTATTCTTCCATGTATTTGTTGCATTCTTCACAACATGCTCTATTTCATTCAACAAAATAAGACAAGTATTGAATCTTAAAGTCAACTTTTCTTCATTTTTCTTTAAAGATTCTTTCACTTCCTTGTCTATCAACTTTGGCATAAGATGCCTCAATGTCTATTCATAAATATTCTTTGTAGTTTGCATTACATGCTCCCATCTTGGCTTAATCTTATCCATCAAAACTTTGAGAATTTGCTGAGTGAGTTGCTCAGTTGAGTATTTCCACTTACCCATCTTGGATATTAGTATATCTTCAATCTTCTTCTACTTATCAGTTGTTTTGGTTTCATATTTTAATGCCTTGAAGTTTTTTATTCTAGAACTTGATTCCAATTCCTTCATTCTCTCCTCAAATGTAGGTGGAGACCTCTTAAAAATTATGTTTGCTCCTTCTTTGTCTGCTTTCTTCCTGGAGGATCTCCTTGTGAACATGGTAGTGGATGTTTTGGTAGGCTTGGTAATGATTACCTTGCCCTTCTTCTTCAATGGCTCCTCTTCCTTTAATTCTTCATCCTCTACTTCTTTATCTTCACCTTTTCCCTCAATCAACAGTAGAGTGGAACTTGTTTTCAACTTGGCAATCCTTTTCTTGCCTTTGTTAACCACTTGATGGAGCTTAATCTCCAGCTCTATCTTGGCCTTTGCCTCATCACATTATCCAAAATGTGAGGCCTTAGGATCAACTGGCTCATTTATCAGTGCCTCAATTATATCTTTTGTCTCATCAATAGTCACCTCATATCCTAGAGGTTTCACCCATGCAATTCTAGCCCTAATTGTCTGGATATATACCTTGTCACTATCTACAATAAAACAAACATCATCTTTATAGTCCTCAACTAGTTTGTTGGGGATTCAAAATCTAGTATTCATTTTCTACTTGAATGCATCAAAGTAATTTTCCATGATACTATTATAGCTTTCTCCCATCTCAACAATGTATTCATTAATCTAATAGAGTACTGGCACATCTTTCCTCTAAATAATAGTACCTATTGATGGAAAGAATTTTTGAACATAGAAAAATAAACATGCCAATAGTGAGCCAAACTTACATGGATTATTCTTTGATGTCCTTATTCTCTCCATGTTCTTATTGAACTAATTCAACAGTAGCTCGACAAGGTCAAGAGAAAGGTTATTCTTGACTACCTTGTATGCCAGGTCCACAACTTCACACAACACACTATTCAACTTGCTCAAACTGTAGATTTTGTGCGCAATGACATGAATACCAAAATTCAATTCCATAATAGTGACACTTCTTATTTTCATCCCCTTCCATCCCACTCGGCTAGGGTTTTCTTCTCCAGTTCAACTCGACCTAGGGTTTTAGTCATTTTAACTTTTGCCAACATTGGGAGACCAGTGATCCCATGGATCATCTTCTTTGAGATCAAAATTGGTTGCTCCAACCACAACTGATAGTTATGCACACAACTAAGGATAAACCTAATCCATTTCACTTGGAAATCTCATGGTATGTGAGGAATATGAGCTAAACCTTTTTGCCTTGATATTTTGATGCTCAGGTTTCAACACACCATCAATGTATAACTCCTTTAAACATTCATCCATTTCTAGTGTACTAAAATCTTGAATTGTACATTTAAAATGAGAATGGATATTGTTGATCAACAGTACCTTGGGAGGGATTTTTGATTGTGCTCCACTCAAATCTAGGGTTTTTGCAATTGTAGGAGTGAGCTTGAAATTCGGTGCATTCCATTCTACACCATGAACCAACATGTTTGAACCTCATTTTTCCTTGTTGTTGATAGCTGCCATTTTTGCTTGGTAGGGTTTGAGAGAATTTAAAAGCTTTTGGTAACAATTCACTCAAATCGCTTGAATGCTCTTGAAGATTGCTCTACGCAAATAGCTCAAAAGTTCACGGTGAAAAATGACTTCAATTTTATTCCTTTTATCAATTTTTTCCATAAATGTCTAGTATGAATGTTAGATCAAATTGAGAGATTGTCATCCACTTCATTCGCATTGATTACTTGGTAGGGTCTTCAATGATTCAGTAACCACATAAGAATTAGTTACTCCCAACCTCATTCGGTAGAGTCTGTAACCTGACCTCACTCGGTAAGGAAGGTAATTCAGTTATAACTAGTATTTCTTACTCGGTGATTCCTTTGCATCTTGAATGCTAATATTGATCTTTTGTCCTATCAATTGGAATTTATTTAGATGTCTTCTTTAGTAGCCTAGTTCCAATTTTCTTCTAAGAAATCAAGTGGAAATAGTGGAGTCACCCAATTCTTGAGTGACTTGATCATCATTGCTCAGAGTTGCATTCTCGGTAGACTTTGGAACCCATTGTTGTCTCATTCATTTTCTGATGTTATCAGCTTTTGCCTTCTTTTCATCTTCAATTCTTCTAGTATTCATGCAGTTATTAGCAAGATGACCAAGTTCTATAAAAATGAAACATCTTTTGGTAGTATCTTTCTTTCTCATGTGATATTTTACAAAATTCATTCCAATTTGTCCAAATTCTCCACAGTAATGACATCTGCACCAAGTGTTATTGTCCCAACCAAATATAGCTTTCACAATTTGTTCTGCCAGATTCAATATCTTAGTTTTGTAGTCTAATGATTTGTGCCCATGCTTCTTACATTTGTGGCATTTACCTTCAAATCTTGGTTTCTCTTTACATTCATTTTCTCTATGACCATGTTGATTACAATTGTAGCATTTTCCATTGAATTTTTCTTTCCCGTTGTTCCAACATTTTTTTGATGTATGACCTATCCTACCATAGTGGCTGCAAATAGGTTTTTGATTCCTTTGAGCTCCTTGCTTGGATGTTTCACCTTCTTCTGTATATCCAATTCCTACTTTTTCTTTTTTTCTAAAATGACTTTACTCATTCAATTGATTCATGTCTACTTGGGATTTCATCATTCTTTCATTGGTTTTTTTTTCAATGTTTAGATCATTCTACAATCTTTCATTTTTTGATCTTAAGTTCATGATTTCTTCATTTGCATTGGTGAGTTGATCAATGAAGTCTTCTTGCTAAAGGGATAGATCTTGAATTTCATTGTTCTTTCCTTCTATCTCTTCTCTTATCTTTTTTCTCTTCCATGACTTCACATAGTCTTATTGACTAAATTTCTTGCTCTCTTCTTAGTTTACTTCTTCTTGAAGAGTACTATTCTTCTCCAATAGTTCTTTGATTTCTTCATCAGCTTCATCTGAATTGCTAGAATGGATGTCTTCAATTCTTTCTTCAATGTAGAGTGAATCATTCATCTGGATTGCAAAGTCTTTTCTTCTTTTCAAGGATTGAGAGAGTTGCTCTTTTTCTTTCTTGAGTTGTCCAATGGCCAATTCCAAATCTAGCTTCTCATTTTCAATAGCCTTATCAAGTTTGAATACCTCCATTACCTTTGATATTTGCTCAAGCTATTAAAATTTTCACTAAGAACCGCAATGCTCTAATACCAATTGTTGGAAATATTATGATAGGCTAAGTTACTAAGAGGGAAGGGGTGAATCAATAACTTATAAAACTTTTATCCCAATTAGCAATTAAATCTTTATGTGAATTTTGATCTAATTGCATGCATGAGAAACTGAAAACATGAAAGCATACATAACACTTCAACACAAGATTTGGTGACCCAGAAACCTTCCAAATAGAAAGTAAAACTAGTGCAGGGATGATACCCACAAGTTTTAGTACTGCAGTATAAATTTGGCCTGTTAAGGCTTACAATGATCATTTCTAATGATCTACCCTATTAGGAGCAATAAGGACTACTAGGTCTACCTTACAAAAGGAATTACAAACATACAATGAAGTATGCACTCGGTAAAGAGATTTACATAAGACTATTAGGTCTACTTTGTTAAAGGATTTGAGTGATCCACTTGTTAGGATGAAGTAGTGGTTGATCTCTGATCTGCAACTTGGTTTGTTGAATGAGATTCCTCTGACTGTACAAATCACATTGCTATAATAGATGAAATTTTCTTGCTCCTTATTCTATTGTAGCCTTTATAATTTTCTCTTCTGCTCTTCTTTGATGATTACATTACTTCTCCATGATGGTTTGGATGCAATACAATACATTACATATATATCAATCCAATTACATAATTACAAAGTTGACCAGGATACAAGTTTACATCAATATTAAAAATTTGAACAAAGTATAGAAACTTGGGTTCTGAAGACTAACTCAGTGAGGTTTTGATACTTGACATCCATTGTCAATGCTTGGCATCATCATGCACTTGGTAGACATAGAAGCTCAGTCCATACTGATTACTTCCAAGTAGTCTTCAACTCAGTCTGCACTGGTGACTTGGCAAATACTGCTAAACTTGGCATATAAACTAAATCATTTGATTCGCACTGTATAGCTCAATCAACATTATCACCTCAAGCTTGGTATAAATTGAGTCTCTTGGTTAACACTGAGTAGCTCGGTTAACACTAGACTTGCATCACATCAACTATGAACTTGGCAAGTACTGCATAACTCAGTTTGCATCAGTAAACTCAGCATACACTAAGATGCTCAATTTACACTACTAATCATCACCTTTGTAGTAACTGCTCAGTGAAAACTAAAATCTTTCCAAAGGACTCAGTAGCAACTATAGAACTTGGTAAAAATTGAAATGCTTGGTTAACATTGTTAACTATACAATATGTTTGGTATAAGTTTACAATCTAAATAAGTGTATGTTACTAATAAAAAACATGACTGAAATGTCAATAGAACAGTTGTGAGTAGAGGGGAATGATGTGAGATTGCAGGTAGAGCGATCATGAGTGCAAATATTGTAAGAGTTGTGGAGTATGGCACAAGTGGGCTTGGAAACTGTGCAAAATGAACTAGTGTTATTGCAAGCACAATTTGAGTCCTTTAGAGAGGCAATTGCAAAATCAAATACCCTTTTGCTGCAGTTGCAAGAGCAATTAGCGGTGAGCAAGTCAAAGATGAGGCAACTTTAGCAATGGCTGAATGAAGTGAAAGTGGATTTGGAGCACTAGAGAATGGCAACTAATCAAATGCAATAAGAGCAAGATGTGGCTCAAAGAGTGATCACTATACCAAGGATAAACAAGTTGGTGGAGAATGTGTTTGTGCATATGCAACAAACTACAAAAGTGCATCGAGAGGCTACTTATTATATGGGGCTTTATCATCATTTACTCCCCAAGAAGAAGTGACAAGAGAATCAATCTGTAGATAGGGAGTTCACAAAATGACTAAATGCTCAATTGCACGATGGGAGATTTCCAATTTGCATGAATGTAGTGTGGGCGCGAGGAGAATTGACACAAGGGGCTTCATCCTCCAGGACTACTTCTGCAAAAATGCCCCTACTTGGACACCCTGTCCTATCACCCCTGCAAGGGAGGCCAAAATAAATGATCCACTAGATGCTAGTTAAATGTAATATTGTTATTATCATCATAATAGAATAAAAATAAAGTACATGTTTGTGGCAATCAAAAGGGTGACCGGTGCACATGTTAATGATCCATGATGTTGAAAGCATCAAACAAATAATGTCATTTCCATTTTTGCCAGTTTCTTGATATGTTTTGAAATTTTTTTGCATTTTAAGGAATATGTGGATATTTTTGGAATTTTGATAAATATTTGACTATTTTTGGATGTGTTCATGAATATTTGAATGTTTTTGAAATTTTCGCAAGTATTTGGAAGGTTGGCAATTTCCATGAAAATGGGAGCAATGAAATGTATAGAGGAAGATTGACCTTCACTTATGTGGGGTAATTGAATAGCGCCATGGGCTCTCAATAAAAGATGAGTACAAACTTGTGTAACATTTGGAGAGTCACAGTGTTTAAGGTGGAAAAAGCAGGAAGTGTTAAACCACGAATTGTAAGGCACAATTATGTATATAGTAATAGCCTCCATAGACAAGATTAAGATCAAAGCTGGGATTTTTCTCTAGTTGTATTCTGAGATGAATTCTCATGAGGTTTGTGAAAAATTTTTTTGGGCCTACGAGAGGCTTTGATGGTCGAAAGAGGCACAAGAGGAGCCTTGAAAAAGGCATTTGGGGGTCCAAGAAGGACATTTGGGCCTTGAAAAAGGTGCATGGGGCCTAAAAAGGTGCTTAAGGGCCTTGAAAAAGGCATTTGCACTTAATAAGGTGATTCAAGGTCTAAAAAGGTGCTTGAGGGGCCTGAAAAGGCAAAACAGGGCCTTGAAAAAGGTGTTTGGGCCTAAAAAGATGTTTGGGTGCCTAAAAAGGCAAAATAGGGCCCTGAAAAAGGCGCTTGGGCCTAAAAAGGCATTTGGGGGCCTAAAAAGGTGCTTGAGGGGTTTAAATAGGCGAGGAGAATGTTATGATCTCTCAAATGTATGCTTACTTATTCTAGGCCCCATCGTTGGATGACAATGAAAGAGTTCGATGGATATCTAGGCCTTTCGAGATAGCATTGATATATTTTTTGAAGGCGTATAAATCAATCATGGCCTTTGAAACATAAATAAGATTGATAATCCATTGGGAATTATTGTTCTTGATAGAAAGAAAAGAAAAAGGGACTCTACCAGAGCCTTTTCTGTTATTTGCATTGTGCCACAATTTCTAAAGCCCAGGGAGATGTTTCAACACATAACTACCCTACTTCTTAATGCATTTGAGGCACTTCTTATTATTTTGCTAGAGGTAATAGAGCCATCAAAAAAATTTCAACATAGTCGGCCTTGCCATTAGTTCCATATAAAATTGGTCAAGGTACGCAAACCTGTCCCAAAGGAACAACAATTATAGATGGACACCAGTTCAATACAAAATCAATGGATCATTGTTTGAAAAATATAAAAATCATTAATGCAACATTAAATAGCCTATTTGGGTTGAGTTGGGCGATGTTTGACTAGAATTTCAAGCTGTTGTTAAGTTTATGGGATTTTTTGGGTATTTTTCATAATTACTTACCATTTAAAAAAATTTGGGTAATTTTAGATAATTTTTGAATTTTATTTTTTTATAATTTTTGACAATTTTTAACAATTTTTGGATTTTTTAACATTTTTTGAATGTTTTTGATAATTTCAGACCTTTTTTGAATTTTTAAAATAATTTTTGACATTTTTTTAATGTTTTTGATCATTTTTGTCCTTTTCTTGAATGTTTTTGATAATTTTGACATTTTTTTAATGTTTATGATAATTTTTGACATTTTTCAAACTGGTGGGAGTGGAATGAGGATCTGAGTGAGATCTGTTGGAATATAGAGATAATCGAGGCCTTATTGGAGCACATAAAGAGTGAAGGAGACCAAAAGTGGGCCAAAAGGCTAAAAGTGGGCTTGAAGAGCTATATTTGAGATAATGGAGGCAAACAAGTATTTTTGAGACTTCAAATGGATTGTATGAAGGCTAAAATGGATATTTGGAACTATTGGTCGTGGTAGATATCTGAGATGTGCACTAATTTTTTTGCAATTCATGCCTGTGATATCTTAGAACATAATCAGACTCCATGTTATCTCTGAGTTTCCTGCCATCCTTTTTTTTTTTTTTTTTTTTTTGTTGTCTTCACTGTTGCGAACTGTGTCTGATACCTAGAAACCACTGAACTCTAACCCACAAGTGTTTCTCAATTGGGTATGTGTAAAACTAACTCGACTATGAGAAGGATACAATCAAGCAATATTTGTCTCAGAGAGAATTGCTTGTATTGTACTTTGCTATCTTTTGACATTGAAGGACTTGTGTTGTTTAGGGAAGTACAAAGGTGTTATCTCTCACTCCTTTTAAACCAAAGGTGATATTCTCATCTCTTTTGTACCATTTTTTTTTTGAATGATTTTTGCTTCTTCTTTTTTTTTTTGTATTTTCAGCAATGAGGTGTTTCCTTAAAGCTTTAGACATAAAACATATTACAAGTTTTAACATAGTCCATAGAATACTTTTCAATGGTTGGCCAAAAATATCCTATCCTCTGAGTGTGACCCACAAATGCCTACATGGACTTCTTCCATAGTGACTCTTGACTTGTCCTTTTCAAGATATCTAAACAAAGTACCATCAAGACCTTTCCTATATAACATATTGGCCACCTTAGTCTAGCACAAGGTCTTTCAGATGAAGTTATGCCTTTAGTTTCATGAGATGTCAAAGGGGATGGTGTTATAATGGAGGTAGTTGGTGATGGAGTTATACTAAAGGGAATTGAGGGTGTCCAAATGGAAAATAATGAGGGAATCAAGTTGAGTAAACACGAGTTAAACCACCTCTTCTACTAAGAGCTCATACCACTCATGTTGATCTAGCAACTAAAGCAAGAAGGCCAAGGTGGCCATGTCATTCCTACAGAATGTGTCCCATGTACAAGTAAAAGTTATTTTCTCTTGATCCTCTGGCACTATCCAAATTTGGTTGTACCTTGAAAATCCATCCATGAGTGAAAAAATGGAGTGGCCTACTATCAAATCTACAATTATGTTGATGTTGGGAAGGGGGAAATCATCTTTAGGACATACCTTATTGACATCCCAAAAATTAATACATATGCGTACGCTAGCATCTTTCTTTGACATAGGCACAATATTTGATATCCATGATTCATAAGCTAAGGGTCGGATAAAGTTGGTGATAAGCAATTTCTCTAGTTCATTTTTGACTAGCAAGGCTATGTGGGGATGTATTTTCCTTAACTTTTGCTTAACTGGTTTGGCCTCTAGAGAAATGTTGAGGTGATGAAGGATTAGAGTTGGGTCTAACCTAGGCATCTCTGCATAAGACCATGAAAATTTTATTTTCCTTCCTTTGAAGAAGTGAATGAATGCACTTATTTCTTCTTTGTTTAAAGACTATGCCAAATGGATCATCCTTGGTTCCTACTCTATTCCAATGTTGACTTTTTCTGTAGGTTTAACTAGGATGGATGATATTTTCTCTAAGTGTTTGGGTAGGGTATCAATCATCTCATCTGTAGGTGCCACAATTGGGTTTTCACCATTGGATGCATCATTTCTTTATTTTTTTCAATTTTTTTCTCAAGATTAGCTACAACCCGGTGGTGGTTATTAATGTTTTGATGTGCTTGAACTATTTTGGTATGATAGATGATTGATATCAAACCCATCTGTGTGCATTCCTATTATTTTTGAATGAGATGGTTCAACAGTATTAAGGTAAATCAAAATGTAATGAGTAGTGGTGTAATTGGGAATATGGCAAGGCTCAGTTATATCGCAACTAATGAGCTCAAGATGGACTAATGAGAGTGATTCATTATGTAGATAGGATTTGGAAAGGTTTAAGGATATGACCTCATTTTGTGGTTCATACATCATATTAGTTAGGTCTATGATGTGTTCTTCCTCTAAAGTATCAAGAAAAGTAGATCTAGTGAGTGGATCATAGTACTCATCTTTGACTCTTGCTAGAAAGAAGTCAGGAAACTAAAACCCATCAATAGGTTCATCATCTTCATATGATTTTATGTGTTGTCTCTATTCTATATCAACCTCTAAGTTGTTTTAATGCATGTTAGCTCTTTGTTAAGTAAAGTTCGGATGAAGAGTTGATCCTTGTGCAATAAAACTATTGTATGCGGGAATGTGAAAAAAATCACATTCTTTGTCATGAATGGACTCTTTGGGTAATGATTTGAATTCCCACTTGGTGGAATCATCATCATCTTCATTATTAGAGGTGTCCATGAATGGTTCCCTTGTAGGAGATAGATTTGGGATGGATAGATTTACATTCTTGTTGTTAGTTTTTGTTTGGTTGTTGGCATCATTTTCCTTGAGTACCCATACCAAGGTGGAAGAGGAGGAATCATTATATTTGGAATGGGACCTGGAAGTGATCTATGCATTGTCTTATTTATTATACCCTCCCCCTCTTTTTGATCTTTTGGACCTAAACTGTTCTACTAATGTTTGGATGATGCATTTCCCTTTCCCCAAAGGGTCATCTCCCATATATCCCATCTTTTTCATTAAATCAAATCATTTTCCATATAAGTGAGGGGAGATGTCAATACTTTGTATTTGTTTACTAGTTTCCTCTGTGGAACTTGAAGATCCACCACTCTTTTTGACAAAATGTGCATGATAAGGCCTAATGATGGACAATGGTTTATTGTGAGATCTCAGAGAGAGTGGGGGATCAAATAATGAGACTAAGTACTCATCTACCCCTTTGCACTGTGGTTTACATTTCCAATCAAATCCCTTCATCAACCTATCCATTTCCTCATAATGTAACTATTTAGGCTTTTTTGATAATGATGGTAAAGGAATAGTAGAATTTGAACAACCAACTTTCTCTTTACCCTTAGTTGATGTAGATAGGTGGTCATTATCTCAGCTAGTGGAACATGAAGTATCTATTGATGTGGACTAGATGATGTCATCCATTGGGGTGTCAATTTCTTCCTTGCTATGAGGAACAAGGGAATTGCAAAATTGGGCAAGGTTTTGATCCCCAAGTATGGTCACCTCTTGACACATGTATGGAAATTTGAGACATTGATGGTAAGTGGAAGGAATAGCTTGCATGTCATGGATCCATGACTTTTCTAGTAGGATATTGTAAGTTAATTTTAAGTCCAACACTTGACAAATAGTTTCTTTTACAACTGGACCTACCCTAAATAACAAAATAACCATGTCCTTGGAGGATCTCTCCTCATCATCATAAGCCTTAATGGTTATTTTCTTCTTTGGATCAACAACATCCTCTATATATCCTAGGGCTTTTACCAAATTCAATGTGCAAATGTTTAGGCATGCCCCTTCGTCAACCAAGGCTCTCTTGACTCTATTCATATGGATAAAGACTTCAATGTGCAATGGAGAATTTTGCAAATGAATGAAAAACATGTCATCTTGGGCTGAAAAGAATACACAATTAGGGGCAACCAGGTGACTTACCATATTTTGAAGTCTACTAACATCAAGGTTGTTTGGCACTAAGGCTTTGGTGAGGATCTCTTTATGCCCAAGGGAAATTTGCAACAACTCGAAAAAAGAGATATGGGTGGGAGTCTTGAGTAACTACTTGACCAAGCTATATCTTGGTACGGTGGAACTCATAGTTGCATGATCAAAACCCGTCACAAGGCCTAGTAGGATGACTTTAGAGGCTTGACCTTAGGTAATAGCATTTGATTATTGTTTTTTATTTTTATCTTTAATTATTATGATGTTTACAGTGTCATCCAATCTGGAGATCATGTTGATGGTATTATCATAATGGTGAGCATAATTGACTTTGTCATGGGAAGGTGTGTCCTAGTTTGTTCTAGAGGATTCACCCTTCTCATGGCTTATGAAAGGGTTCTTAAAGGCTATGTGGTCTTTATTGTTGCAGAGATTATTCACTTCAATAGTTCTATCATTGATCAATTTTTGTATAGCCCTTTTAAAGGCATGGCATTTGTTGGTTAAGTGCCCCTGGTTTTGGTGGTGGTAGGAACAAATATGCTTGTCACTCCACCACTTTGGTTTAACTTGTGGTTCATAAAGCTTGGCCTCAGGGATTACAATGAGTTCATCGGCTAAGAGTGTTTTCAATACACTCTTGTAAGACACCCAAAGAGGTGTCTATTCTTTAGGTATATTTGAAGATTGGTATCCCCTTCAGGGAGGAGCTTGATTATAGGCTACTTATTGATTGGACATTGAAGGAGTAGTCAGATTGCATCAATAAAATAGACAAGCATCACCTTGTCTGGGTGGGTTTTGTCTAGTGTTCACATCAGTAGTATTAATGATAGGATACTGCTAGTTTGAATGGGCTTGTGTGTGTGGTTTAACATGGTTAGCTTCAACCATCCCATCATTGACTATATTTTTTTTGTTATTTCTCCACCATGACTTTTGTTTATCGGTGGATCAATTAGATGAATTGTGAGTCTATGAGGAGTTTTTTGAGAAACTCTTACCATTTTTTGATAGCTTGATGATATCATTATTTATCAGGGTCTCTTCTACTTTGGTTGCATTTTCTAATTTAGTTTTAAATTCTTTAGGTCTTTGGTGCTGGAGCAAGTAGTTCATGGGTTTTAAGAGACTATTGATGAAGATGTTGGCCTTCTCTTTGTCTAGGATATCTCTATGGTACTTGGAAAATGTGTGTCTCCACCTTTGTAGGAAGACCTTGAATGATTCTTTGGGAAGTTGTTTCATGTTACATAAGTCAATCATCATTACTTCCTTTTTGATATTATAGGAATATTGGGAAATGAAAATGGAAGCCAATTTATCAAAGGACTTAATGTTAGAGGGTAGTTTGGAGAATCACTCCATGGCTTTCCCTCCTAGGCTTCTAGGAAATAGATGCATTAGGTAAGTTGTGTCATGAAAAAAATTCATACTTAGGGTATAGAATTATTTAAGATGGTCTTGGGGATCCAACCTACCAAAATATTTATCATATTTTGGTATCTACATGTTCTAAGGGAAAGATGTGAAGGTGATGCTTTTATCGAATGGAAGAGGATACACCTTTTCAAGGCTAAATTCTGCAGGTTGTATTTTTCCTCATTTCATCCTTTCCATTTCTAATTGTAGGTCTTGTAGTCTTTGTGTAACATCTAAAGATGACTCTTCTTCATCTTATTTAAGGTTGGTTACATCAAAGTTAGATGGAAATTTTTCACCTTATTGTGCTAACACTATTATGTAACATTCTTTGTATTTTTCAAGTATCTTGTCCATGATATTGATAAGCTCAAGATTTTGCTGAAAAACTTCAATTTAGTTTTGATGCTCTTCTCATCCCACATGTTGGATGAACTCATTTTGAAAGAGGGCTCTGAGTTTTGGTTGAATAGGGGTGATTTTTGGGTAACAGTATTCAATGAACAATCCATTGGTGTGACAAATTCAATAAGATCCAAAGATTGCATGTATTTGGTGGTTCTTTTGGCTATTGTGGCACTCACCTATATAGGTGATCGCTTTGTTTCTTTCTTCTTTGCGGTTACACTAGTTTTATGCAATGGCATGAGATGTGGATAGGATTTCTCTAATTCTTATGCATTTTCACAATATGAGGGTTTTTTTAGACCCTAGTTTGTTTGGAGTAACAAGCTAAGTTTGAAAAGGTGTTTAGTACTATTGATGATAGTGAACTCCCTTTTGCAAAGTTAGGTAGGGAACAGATGTATGTCTCCAGTCATTTCTGGCTTGATATGCGAGGTGAAGCAATAATAATTATTGGATTAAAAATCTATGGATGCAACTTACAATGTTGCTTCTTTCAAGAATGGTTCAGTCACTTTTAGAATTTCTCAGTCTTGCGAAATGTCAATGAGGAAAAAGGTTATCTGAATCTGTTGTTTGTGTGCAAGTGTCACATATGTAGATAGCCTCTATTTTAGGCTTTCTCTTAGATGTGCTATAAAAAATCTGGGATGTGTTATTTCAATGAGTATATGCACTATTTCACAGTTCACCAGGTGTTGTTCTACAGAGCATATGCACTATTTAAATGTTCAAATACACCATTTTATGAATCAAATATGTTATTAGGCAAAGAAAATGCTCTGTTGAAATCTTCAGATGCATTGTCTTCTAGTTAGGTGCACTATAACAGAGGTCAAATGCATTATAGAATGGGTTAGATGCATTATTTTAAGTAGTAAATATTATTTTAGGATCTTCAGTGGCGTTCTTGTTTTGAGCTTGGTTTTTGTATCAATTTGTAGTTGCATATTTTAAAAGGATTGTGATCCAAATTGAACTTTATTATTAAGTTTTAAAACACGTCCAAGCACAATAGTAGTAGAAATTGCGATCAAATATAAAACTGTACATGCCTAAAAAATGGAAGAAAAGGGCTTCCTAACATGGTTGTCTAGAGCTAGTGACTAGCGGGTTTTAGTTTTTAATCAACAATGTTCAAATTTACCTCTCTTGTGATAGAGAGCTTCCCACCAATGCTAAGGATATTTGGTGCAATCCCTTGCAGGACTACTAGAGGAAAGCTATATTTCAAACATGGTTGGCTTGCATTTGATTAGGAATGCAAGATTAGAAGGTGTTCCCTCTCATCAGCCCTACTAAGGAAAATCTTGGGAGGTAGCCTTTCTACAGCTGAATAAACCTATCTAGTATAGAGAAGGAAAAATGGAAATCAAAAATAGGTTTAGGAGTTTGATCACTCTAGAAGAGTGAGAGAATATCCCTACTGTCTTGACATCCCAAATATAATAGACATAGTTGTTCAATTACAAGCCCTTTAACTATAGAAGACAAGGGGGTCTTAGTTAAGCTATGTGTTCATTCATTCCCTATTTGATTGTAATTGATCTTTTTAGAAGGTCTAGCATTCTGATTAACCCAAAAGAGTTGAGAGCATAGGCCTACTTGTTAGAATCTGATAAGATTAATAACCCAGAAAACTAGTGCAAAGAGTAAATATCTAAACTATGAATGCAAATGATACAAAATCAAAATAGCATCATAGAGTTAGTCTCCAAGAGAGTAACGCAAATAATGGAAGCAAAATAGCATTAAGAGGGTACAAAAACAAGAGATGCAAATACAAGCCAGGTAGCATGCTTATATAGGCTAGGAAGAGGGAGGAGGTGGCAACACCAACCAATGAGGAGCAACCATCTATTAGACTAAAGATAGCAAATTATCTTCCCAAGATAGCTAATGGATGCTCACATGTAGGAAGGTGACACCTCACAACCATTCACCTAATAAGACATGCTTTATTAACCTAAGCGAGATTATTAAAAGTGTAGGAAAAACCTAGCAAAATAGGAAAAATAAAAAACTACACTAACACCCCCCCATAAGCGAAGCTTAGGTGGATGCTAACCTAGAAAAGCTATGAAAGTAGGAAAATGGGTCCCGGCAACAAGGCCTGATCAGGTACCCAATACAAGAAAAAGAACTAGATGAAGGAAACTAAGCCTCCAATCTAGGAAATGTCCCAAAGAGAGGAACAAAAAAGAGCATGAAGCATCTCTGAAGCATGAAGCTGCAAACACTATCAGAAGAAACTGTTGGAACTCCCATTGAAATAGTGCATGACTAGGTAGAGAAGACAAAGTCTGAAGAGCTGATCAATTGAAGAGGTGACCTCCAAAGGTAGGAATGAATGAGTGTCTATATAGTAGATGAACCATCTCATCGAAATGCATAGGTGCCTAGCCATTGCATCCGCCTAGTACATAGGAACAAAAACTGAATACGTAGATCACTCAACTAAATTACGGAAGCAATAGAGCCAATAGGTGAACCCCCCCATAATGCTGAATAGGGAGAGGGGTGACAGGAACACTGAAATGCAATGCCAAAAACATTTGCAAGAAGAAGAATCAGGAACACCAACAGTGCAATAGAAGTACAAGCACAAGATAAAGGGTGGTGTCACTGAAACACTGCATGGGCTAATGTCGTGGAAGAAAAATTCACTTGACAAAGGTGGATGAGCACAAAATGGAAAAACATCATGACCCCCCATGGCACTTTATAACTGAGTGCGAGTACAAACAAACACAAGGTGTACAAAATCCTAGATATGCAAAAGCAGGCACTTTATCTCAGTGTGTTTATAGAAAAAGGAATGCAATAGAATAGAAGCATACAATGCTCAGAAGTCAGAAAGAAGAGTGAGCCAAAAGAACAGAAGAAGAGATTCTAGGACCTATAGAATCCAAGTAATCTGCCAAAGTGCGAAAGTACAAAACTCGAAGGAGAAAGAACTTGGAGCAAAATCTAGATAAAAGACCTCTGCAACTGAATAACTCACAGAACCAGCTTTCCAACAATATTTGGTGAGCCCAGAAAAGAGTCTGAATGAGCTAGATATGGCTCCCGAAAGGCAAAATAGAACATCTAGATTTGACTGCCAAAACAGGCAACCATACTACAGCAAAAATCAAAAACACCTATACCATCATCTCCATCTCAAAACCAGCTTTTTGATGCATTTTTTAGATCGAAAAAATATGTCCATATGCCCAAGTTACAGAAGAAAAATTGACAGGGCCTCCTCATGAAGAGCATATGCTAAAAGTGGAACTTGGGCACAATAATCAAGGAAAAAAATAGCACCACTGCGATCTACTCAAAAAATCATGCACTTTCAAAAAAAGAATCGCCTCAATACGAGGTCGTATGAGAAAGTTATGATCCTCCGAAGTTTCCAAAATGAGAACTGTGCATAGTCACGACTGAGAATCTGCAATTTTTGAAGAATTCATGTATGAAAATCAAAAAACAACTCCACTAATGGATAGAGCACAAAAAAATAGCCAAGTTCATAACAAGAATCATCAAAATCAGAGTCCATATGAGTAAAAATGAGACATTTGAAAACTGCGTTCAAATTTGCAACTGCCAATGGAGAGGGGTATGGCTGTAGCTTTGCATGCTCGATTCTGCAAAATATACAGCTTGCATGCAAAATCTAAAAGATACCCAAATGGTTTTCGGGGCTGCGAACAAAATTCAAAAAAGCATTTTTCTTGCTGATGTACAGAAGATGTTGCTGTAGTGTAAATCAAACGCCTTTAACAGTAAAAAATGGCTCCAAAAATTTAAAAATGACCCCAACAACCAGAATATGACATGCAAATGTTGGATCAGCTTCCTAAGTCCATCAATGGCATGCTGGAACCTGCAATACTGATTGAAAACTCCAAATATGCAAGTTGGTTGTCAGATTTGAGATTGAAACCCCAGAGAAAAATTATTTTTGTCAAAACTTTTTTGATTCTCAGGATCATCCAAAGATACAAGAGAAGAGCATACTTCATTTTTCAAAAAACTACAATAAAGTTTATTCCCCCCCCCCCCGAATCTCTCAAATAAGGAAACTAAAATCTACTCTTGCACATAGAAAAGCTTTGATACCATATTAGAATCTGATAAGATTAATAACTCAGAAAACTAGTGCAAAGAGTAAATATCTAAACTATGAATGCAAATGATACAAAATCAAAATAGCATCATAGAGTTAGTCTCCAAGAGAGTAATGCAAATGCTAGAAGCAAAATAGCATTAAGAGGGTGCAAAAACAAGAGATACAAATACAAGCCAGGTAGCATGCTTATATAGGCTAGGAAGAGGGAGGAGGTGGCAACACCAACCAATGAGGAGTAACCATCTATCGGACTAAAAACAGAAAATTATCTTCCCAAGATAGCTAATGGATGCTCACATGTAGGAAGGTGACACCTGACAACCATTCACCTAATAAGACATGCTTTATTAACCTAAGCGAGATTATTAAAAGTGTAAGAAAAACCTAGCAAAATAGGAAAAATAAAAAACTACACTAACACTACTTCCATTTAGGTCAGTGAGATCAAACATTCTATTAGACTAGGTTTTGAACTTTAAAAAGTTGCACTTTAATTGAAAAGGGCTGAGGTCCACTTACCTGATTCGATGCTAGCAAAGGCTAGGAGCATTACTCAGGGTCTTCATTCCTACCTCATGATTTGAGCAATCTAAGAGTTCTTGTTAGCTTAGAAGAAGTCTACAAACAACCAGAGTTTAGATCTGAACGTTAGATGTGATGATTAATAGCCCAGATTAGATGTATGACAGAAAATAACATATGCATTATAGAAAGTTGTAAATGCACTATAAGAATAATCAAATGCACTATTTAATATTGTAAATGCATTGTAAGAATAAGAAAATATGTTATAAAAATAATCAAATGCACCGTAGAAATCATCAAAAGCATTACAAAACACTTGAAAGGTGTTAAAAGACTTATCAGAAGCATTAAAATAGTGTTGAAAAGCATTGCAGCATTAGGAAAGTGGTAGATCTAATCTTTGTGAGCTTGGGAACATCTTTGAAAATTTGTTGATCTTGTGATGAGGTTTCCCAAATGTTGTAGAACCTACAGTGAGTCAAATCTACACTAGAAGCCAAAGAAAAACACAGATCTAAAAGAAAAAGAAAAAGAAAAGACTAGCAAGAAAACTTGAAGAATAGACAGGCTTTAAGATGAAGCCCCATGGTGGGCACCAATTTATACATGATGGATTGATGTATTCATGAGACCTTATAGCAGAGTGCAAATAGAATGACAACAAATTAATCTAAACCCAAGAAATCATTGTTAAATAGAGACTCTATGAACATCCTATGTTTCCCTAACTACAACTGCTAAGATTGCTCTTAGACCAGCATCTCAGTGACAGTTCTAGAATGGGATTATGCCATGAATGCAGATCTACAAATATGTATCCAAGATCTATGTGAGAATGTAGATTATATGAATATGATAACCCTAGAATGCTATGGTATGAGCATGAAATAGACTAAACATGTGCTAAAAGATAGTAAATAACATGAAAAAAATACTAAAATGCTATCAAATGAAATTTCTATAATAAAAATGCTAACATGATAATTCTAAATGAACCTATAGAGAAGATGCCTAAAACTTGGGTCATTTTGCTCTTGAGTTTCCCTCCTATTTATAGGATTTCAGAAAGGGTTGGGGTAAAGATCGGGATTTCACTTTTGACTAGAGAATAATGGTGCAAGTGTAAATATCTCGTAATAAACTGAGAGGAAGAGTCCAACAAACTTAGTTTGTGAGGATAAAAGAGGATTTTTCAATTCATTTAAATGTAAAAGGGAGGATTTTCACTTTTGTGAGGATAAATGGATTTATTGATTTAATAAATATTCCATTTATATTCAACTTTTGTCTTTTCCTTTTTCCTTTTTTATTTCATTTTATGATTTTATGAATTGTTTTTCCACTTTTTAAAGTTGATTTAGGTCCTTTTTTATTTGATTGAGTAATGATCTAATGTAATCCTTGATTTGAAAGTCTGTTGTTTTCCTCTAATTTAATCCTTAATTTGTGTCATTTGATCAAAATTTGCATTGTTTTAGGTTTTTGCCAATTTTTGGGTGTCTACAACAACTTCACTTGGACAGAAAATCCTTTGTCTTATTAATCATTACACGTGCATCAACAATCCCTTCCCTTAAAAATCTAACAAATTGTCCCCCACCAACCTCATGGAAATTGACAACCCTTTTTGGCAAAACATCAACCTCCCCATTATTGGAAATCTTGTTGGGAAGATAAGATACTGAGAGGTGGGGGTTGGGGAGAAATCAAGATCTACTAAAACTTTTCACTTCTTGAAATAAATAACAAATCAAATGCATTCACCTCTAATCCATCACATATCTAAAATCATCAACCATATAACCATAGACTATAATGTTGAAATAGGTCTAACTAGTTATCACATCCATGAACATAAAGTAAATGTAAACACATAAAACACAAGATTTGGTTACCCAAAATCCCTCCAAGGTGAAGGCAAAACTAGGGTGGGATGACACCCACAAATCTTCACTACTACAACAGTACATTGTGTCTATTAAGTCTAAAATGTTTGATCAGTTCTAGTGATCTACCATATGAGGGGTTTGTCCTACTAAGAGCTTGTAAGATTTATTTAGTCTACCTTGATTAAAGGATTTAAAACTTACAACTAAGTAAGCACTCTATTAGGAGATTTAAATAGGTTTGTGAAAACCACTCTGTTAAAATATTTACCTTTGTTCACTAGTTAGAATGTCTTAGTACTTGGTCCTTTGGTTAGCACTCTGATGCTAGTTTATATATCTTCTCTATTCTAATTTGATTTTCTCTCCCTATCTAAAATACCCTTTTCTACCCTTTACAGCTAGGTTGCTCTGTCTGATCTCTGCTTTTGATCATCATACATAGCCTTCTTTCACTATCTGTTTGTTTCTCCTTATGCATACACACTCTCTCAATAATTTGGGGTTTATATCCTCCTTAAATAAACATCTAGAGAAGGTTCTAGATCATAATTAACAATACAAATCTCTCCCTTTTTTCACTTCTTCCTTCTATTTTTCTGATTGGTCACACTGCCTTCCTAGAGATTGATGTCCTCTAACAAAATGCATAATTAACTCCTTAGTTGTCTCTACAATCCTTAAATAATGTGTAGAAGTTGGCCAAAATTGTTTTCATAAGTGTTTGTGTCATCACAAACACATATGTCAAAACTAGTTTACTCGACACTTGAATACCCTAGTGCTCAATCACAACTAATATCCATATTGTCTCTTTGCTTCTGTATGCTTGGCAATCACTATCTCACTTGGTATAAAATGGCACTCAATCCATACTAGGGTGCTCCACAACCTAAAAAGTGCTTAGCTCACACTAAAATGTGAACAA
This sequence comes from Cupressus sempervirens, assembly GCA_028749045.1. Taxonomy (NCBI): domain Eukaryota; kingdom Viridiplantae; phylum Streptophyta; class Pinopsida; order Cupressales; family Cupressaceae; genus Cupressus; species Cupressus sempervirens. The sequence goes on from CM053786.1 coordinate 142,155,491, forward strand.
GTCTTACATCATTCGGCCTTTATTGAGTGGCTCAGTCGCAATGATGACTGACCAACTTTGCCTAGGACATGACTAAGTGTTTGACACTAATAGTCTTGACACAACAAGGAAATCAACAATATCCCCCTTTGATATTAGTGGAAAAAACACTTTTTCATGACTGGTTAATCTATTCAAAATTACAAAATGGCACACTCCCCCTTAGAATATAACTTGATGTATATACATCATATATACATGTCTCCAAAAAGTGAATAATATTACATTGTCATACCTTTCATCTTATAACGTTTCACTCAAAAATTGAAAAGAAATAAATCTAATATGCTACAAAGTTTATGAAACTATTTTTTTTAAAGTTTAAACAATATCAAAGTAACAATGCGAAAGCAATATACACATACACAACATTTACACAAATACAATTAAAATATGTATTTCATTCATGAAGGGTTCCTTTGTGTTGAGTCATGTTTAAGAAAGTTTAATTAATAAGTTTAAGTCTTAATTACAATGCCATAATCATAAAATGAATAAAAACATACATAATCTCATATACACATACATAAAACAACTAGTGTGATAGAGTAAATTAAGATAACATCATCCACTTCTCATGTCACAAGGCATGCAATAATAAATACAAGTACATCAATATACAATACAATATCTCATAGGATCTCAAAACACATGATACATAGGTAAATCAAATGAATAGAAGTCTCCAAGATAAGAATAAGAATAATAATGGTACAACTATATCAAAAGGCATTCAAAATATTTCAACCTAAGGGGGGCCCAAATGGTAAGAAGACACTACATCCCGACCCCATGATCACCTAATCAATGTTCCACTTCCACCGTGTAGGAGAGATAATGTATGATCCACACATAGATAATTAAATAATAAAACAATCCTAGTTAAGGAATCTTGATGGCCAAATCCACCTCAAGGGTAAAACAAACTACTAATAAAGAAAAGATAACCAAAGTCGAAAAGATGCTCATCCAAGTGACCATCACATACCAAAATCAATAACAGATACCAAGTACAAATCAAATATGAAAACTAGAAAGATACAACCACCTCCAAATCAATGTCAAGTATCACAAGCACAATAATCAATAGATAACAAATTTCATCAATAAAATTGAACCACTAATCACTAACTCCAACAATAAAAGGACCACCAATGAATAACTGATATTCATTAATAAAAGTTAATTGTTAATGATAATTGACATTTAATAAATAAATAATAAGTCATAATAAATACATAATCAAAAGTAATATCCAACAAGTATGCCACCAAAAAATATACCACAAGAGGCAAATATAAAGAAAATATGAAGGAGACTCAGGCTACATACTATGGAGTGTCATCACATGAGCCAACTTTAAGGTTAATGTATGCATGAAAACCTAACCTGTCAAAAGCATGTGTAAAAAATAAAATGTTAGTAGCATGTGCATAAAAACATATCAAAATCAAGAAAACTACTAACTAACATTGTCTTTTAATACTAATGCAACCGATAAGAAAGATACTAAGAATGATACTAACTATGAATCCCAATGATATGAAAGATGTAATAATGAATCATGCAACTAAGTTAAATGATGAAGAATGCTTCAAGAGATGGCTATGGAAGCAACCATTCTTGAGAGCACTCAATGGATAATGGAAGTGGATGTAGAAAACATATCTAACAATGCAATACTATTGTGAATAAGCAAAACAATGCAATAAGTAAACAACTACCAAAGGGTTAGTAGCAATATGCAAATTTCTAAGAACAACTAGAAAGCTCTAACTCTAAACTAGCATGATAACAATGCAAATGAGGGAGATGTAAAATGCTTGAGAAAAGGGCTCTATTTATAGGATTGAGAGAGGCCTTGGGAGGTGGCATCTATGTGGCATCCATATAGATGCCACAAGGGAGACACATGGGCTAAAGGACAAGCCATGCAAAAGTCAAAAAGAACCTTTATGGTTAAGAGGGTCAAGGTGTGCTCACACATGTGTGAGCAATCTTGGGGAAAGGAGTCGGGGGACAAAGGTGTAAGAGGTGTAAATGAAGTGGAAGCTTTTTTGGATCATGAGCTTCTCACACATGTGTGAGAAAACACTTAGGATCTTAAAGGTGTTTAGAAAGGTTTTTAAGATAAATAAGTGGGATTAAGTAGTGGGTAGGTTTAGAAGGATGAGAGTGATGGGTGTAGACTAGGTTTTAGGATAAGATTGGAATTAAATTAAATAAGATTTAAATTAATCATAGGATTAGATAATTTAATAAAGTGGAGGGAATTAAATAAATTAGAATTTATTTAAAAGGGAATTTATAAAGCACTATGCATTAAATGAATTTAATGCATTAGGAAAATGAACCTATTAAATTAAATAAATTTAGTTAAATAAGTAGAAGAATATGAAAAATATAATTAATTAATAAATAAATAATTATAATGTCAAAATAAATAATAAATGAATTAATATAGCATTTGAGACAATTTTAAGCATCTACAGTTACCTAGCAGTCTCTCAAGACCCCAAACCCCTACTGACTCTATGCGGAACCAAAATACCCTCTCATGAAGATGAGAAAACTAGTCATACCTCTCAAGGTACCATCCTATTTTCATTCTTAGCCTATACAAGTCATGGATGAGAAAAAAATCTCTATCTTATCTTTTTAATTTATCTCAAGGCATGGTGGAGGAAAGTATTTTAATTACTATTTTATCACTTGTTACACAACTTACAATGAGTTATCCTGGCAGCCACTTCGGGACCCGATCTCCATTGCAAGTCACTTCCACAGAAATGCACTTAGACTACCTTCCCATAAAACAAAAGTAATATTGATCGAAATTGGTTCCTTAACATGCAACCCGAAAATAACATTGGTTCTCAAAACCCAAGTTCTCATAAATGCTCATAAAAAGAAACCATATAAAATAAATATCAATTTAAACCATAAACTACATCATGACATCCAATCAAATACTCATAAAAGAAATCTAAAAAAGTCTCTAGTGCACATCCAAACTTGACCAACTAAACAAACCACAAAGAAAAAAATCACGAGAATAAACATCACAAGACTATAAATAGAATATAAAAAAACACATAGTTTTCAACCATATGATTTAATTCTATCATTTTTTGTTGTTTAATTTGAGCCATAAAGATGTGTTTAAAAATAAAGTAAGAATATACATGTTAATATAAATTGTTATGCTAATATACTTATTTAAATCAATAAGTATTTAAATGTCAAATCGCTTTGCGCACATAAAATATCATGATATATATATATATATATATATATATATATATATATATATATATATATATATATATATATATATATATATATATATATATATATATATATATATATATATATATATATAATGAACAGTCCCTTTCTATTCATAAATTAATATACTAGTTATAAATTTACACAAAAGGGGTTGGGGGATACAACATCATCCAACGAGAGTTCACACAACCAAAGCTGGAATCAACAACTATTCATCAAAAAAAAAATTTAATCAGTTCCCTCAAGCTGCTAGAGTAGTGCCAGCTAAGGGAGGTGGTTCATCATGAATATTAAAACCCCAATCATCCTAAGGATTGGTAGGTGCACTAGGAATAGTCCACCCATCAGCATCATCATCACTAGCTTGTTCTTTGTCTTTCTCCTCTGCCCATGGCAGAGAAATAGCTAGATTCAAGCAGAAAGGCCATTTGGAGCTAACAACACTAGGAGGATCAACAAGAGGGGGGGCCACAAGAACCGAGGACCAAACAGAGCCACAGTGAGGCGGAGAAGCCGAGTGGCATTGCGAACCATCATCACCACCACTTGGAGAGTGGTGGTGTAGAGCCTGTGACCACAACATATGCAAGCAGCGAATAGAAGAATTGCAACCCCGACGGTGGCCCTGAGATGAAGTATGGTCAGCTAAGGAGTCAATGGCACTCTAGCGAATGTGCAAGGCGCGTTACCCCAATTATTAATTAAATATTAATATTAATTTCATTTCTAAAATATTAATTTGACTTTTATTTAAGTCTAATATTAATAATTACTTTTCCTTTAATTCATGATGCAATAGATAACTCAAATTTGAAACTATAATTTTAATTATCTACAATTTCTTTTAGAATATTAAATATTCATAACTAGATGATTATATAGTGAACTCCACTTTAACTTCTTTTAAGAGATAACTAAATCACAATTATATATTTATTAATTTGTAACTCCACTTGCATTAATAAATATATAATAAGTTATATCCTACTAAGAGTTTTTAAAGTAATTGATATTAAAAACCCACTTATAAGAAAATAAATAGTATTTAGTTATTTAATTTTCAAAATAAATAAATAATATTTTTTTTTTTTTTGAAATTAATAATTAATCTTTTTTTAAATAAATAAATTTAAAAATTATATTATATTTTTAGGAAATAAAAATTAACAAGTAATAAGTATTTTCGTATGTCTTTGGTTTCTCAAATCATACACCCATAATATACTTAAGTTTTCTATTTTTAGTATATTTATTTTCACATGCATGTATAAATTTAGTTACAACATGCTTTCCTCTCAATTAATCTTTTGTTTTCCCAATATATTTTGCAATTAAATTATTTTAGATGTAAGAAGAATATTTATCTTTATTTAGAAAATTCATGATAATTACATGATTCTAATGATAAATTTAATATTAAAACCTTACTTGTTCAATTTGTTGTTTTCTTCCATTTTTTTATAATTGAATTTTCCCTATATTAGAAAGGGTTTTAAAATAATACAATTATAATAATTTTATAGATTTTTCGACAATTTTTCTCAATCAAGTTTTCTTGATTAATAAGTTTTACTTTTTCAAAATCTACAACATAATTCTTTATCCAAAAATCAATACAAGAAATTAATAAGTATAATACAAGCACACAGGAAGACATGAAATAGACATATCTTTCAAATATAAAATTCTACAATGGGTTTTCAAACCCTACCTCAAAACCAACCCATGTAAATCCAAAACCTCCAAAACTGTCAACAATTCTTTTGCTCTAATTTTGAATTTTTGCTCCCCAAAACCTACGTGTGTAGACATGAACTTGAATCTCTTAATAAAGAGTTTAACTTTACTAAGGATTTTTTATTTTCGAACATGCAAAGACCTCTTCTTAAAGTAAATTTTTATTATTTAATCCTTTAATGCACCCTTATAGATTTTTTAATTAAAATATTCTTTTGTTTTCTTTTCCTCCACTTTATTAATTAGTGCAAGCACTATTTAAAGTGTAGTTTATTATTTAAATTAATAATAATAATTAAAGCTCATTATTTAAATGTAACTCTAATTTAATTATTATTAATTAAATATATGTAAGAAAGAAATATTAAATCTTTAATCTTTTAATATTTTAATTCTCTTTTAATCCAACTTCTTAAATTAGACTTTTAAATTGAATCTTTTAAACTGAGGCACATATTTAACTAATTTTTAATTAATTAAATATCATCATATTCTGATTTGTCTTTAACCAATTTCCTAAATTAGACTTTTAAATTAAGTCTTTTAAATTAAAACGCGTGTATTTAAGTAGTTTTTAATTAATTAAATATTCTCATATTTTACTTTTTTTTTTAATCAAATAATATTTAATAACTCTCAATATTATATGATTAACCCAAATATTATAATTAAATCATTTACCAAATAAATTACATAGTCAAATCCACATAAAAGCAACATTACCAAAACTAACTAAAACTCAAAAGTAAACAACACAGACACAGATAAACTCATGGGTTTAAAAAGGGTGGAAAGTGAGATACATGTCCTCCTTCTCAAGACAAGTAATTAGGCTATGGCTGGGATTGGACCTAAACATTATCTCTCCATTCTTACAATGAGTTATTGTGATAGGGCATGCTCATCCTGGCAATTCAGGGAAGTCAATGTCCAATACTTGCAAATATGTATAAAATACAAACATGTACATGTGCATATATATCTAAGCTAAAAAAATAATGATGGGGAGTGATACATTGTGTAGATCATAACTAGCAAGTGACTACAACTGCCCCCCTCGACCATATCAGGCACGTCAAACATAAATTGAAAATACACACACACACACACACACACACACCATACACATGCAAGTATGGTGTAAGTATAATAGTCAATCCTAAATATAAATAAAAGTATATTCTAACATGAATATCTCATCATCATGAGGACATACTAACATCATTGTAAAAGTAATTTCATTAACTAATTAGAGAAATTAAAGCATCATCACTACCAGTAGAAAATTGTTACAACCTAACGTAATCAATTACTCAACATATAAAAGTATTGCATTTCAAATATCAAATAAGGGCTAACACATCTATAGAAGAATCATATAGAACTTTAACAATTAAGTCTACAACAATAACAAAGGAGGAGTATTACAGATTTGGTCTTGTTTTATTCCTTCTTCTGGTTTCTCCCTTTGAATATATGACATGATTATTATTTCCCCATTTTTTTTGGCACTCATGGATTTGGGGCTATTAGGGATAAATTGTACTTGTCCAAAAATATTTTTTAATCTACAAAATCATAGCAAATGCATGATCCCAATTGGATCTGACAGATTTTAAAAATGTGTATCTTGATCTCTAGTTGAGCAACTAGATCTACTAAACTATTTGTTGTAGAGAAATGCAAATCTCTTTAAACTAAATCCTTCGTAGTTGAAAGTTCTTTCTGCATCACCTCCAAATGAGGTAGTAACATGGATTGGATAAAGATAAATTTGGCTCTACTATTATAGTCCTTGGCCATTAACTCAGCTAACCTTCCTTGAGAAAAAGTCAATCTATTAAAATGAATATAGCTTGAGCTTGTGCCCATGCTCAAAGAATGTCCATATGACTTAAAATCTTATTGAAATTTATCAATAGACTATTGATTATCCTTGGTGAAGAACTCAACATCACAAATCTTTTTATAGAAAGAATAAACATTCCACAAAACTCCTAAATTATTTACAATATTTGAAAGTTCAAACTATTTTATTGTTATTTATGTTGAAGCTTTCTCCAAAACTTTGTGTTCAAATTTCTTCTTAGATCATTTCATCAGTTTTTCATTGGTCTCTATATCATAATTGTTGACTTTTTCAACAATATGAACTAATTGGTATATTATCGATGTCTGTTCATTTACATTATGAATTTCAAATGCATCTACAAAAATGTTTGTAATTTCATGCATACTTATCATTGCTAGTGTTTCGTTCTCAGTTCCTCTTGTTTTGTCTTTCTCTTCAAAATTTCTTGCAAAACTTGTATTTTTTCAAAGGTTATTGTCTCTAGGTCATATTTAGGAATAACAATGACCTTTTCTAATGTCACCAGATGACTTAACATTTTTTTTCATTTTCTTTGACCTTGGTGTGTTGGTGCATAGTAATGATATTTGTAATGGTGTCACTTCACCACTTTTTCCTTGGCATCTATTAGCCTATTGTAGTAATCTCCTTGAGTAGATACAAACTATTGTGTAGGAGTAGCAATTGATGTTTCAGTGGATGTTGGCACAACACTTGGAAATTACACTAAGGCTTGGATTGCCTCTTGTTATGTTGGCTTCTGAGACTCCTCAGTCTTTTGTTGCTCGATCTCCTTTGCTTCCTCAATGTAGGGTCTTGAAGCATCATGTGAAGATTGATCTTCTTGCACTTTTTTTTCTCCTTCTTCCTTGTCAATGACAAGATTGGCCATAGGTGGTGGATATTGAATCACAATGATGGCTTTCCCCTATTCCTCAACACTTACATCTTGTGTGTTCTTTTCCTCAATTGTAACTGACATTGTTTGAAAACTATCAGTTGTAGAGTACATAGTTGGTGCATTCTCAATCCTTGGATAATCTAGAATTTGTATCAACACTAGATTAATGCATGATAGAGGAGAATTTGAGGTTTCTTTTATGAATGCTAAATTTTAAATTTCTTCATCAGTCAAGATGTTAAAATTTTGTTGTGTTTCATCATCAGGGATGTCCTAAATTATGACAACATCTTTTCATTCACTTTCCTCTACCTTTGTTCTTATTTCTTCCTCCGAGTTCCAAGGTTCATCAAAATCCTCTTTATTTTCTAGTTTAATTTATGCTCATTCTTCCTCCTTCTCATCTTTTTTTTGTTGGAGCTAACAACCCAAATACCTTTTTTCCAAGTCAATATAATTTCTTGTACTACCTCTTCTATTTTATTTTTCAAAATTTTATAAGCCCTTTTCTTAGGCACAAATGTCTTAGTGAAATCCTTTAGGGTTATAAACATATGTTTCTTTCTTAAGTCTGGCATAGTTTGGGCTAATGTTGTCTCTCTTATTTTTCTTTCTATAGACAATGTCATTTTCATTTTGTATCCAATTTATTATATAATTCTTCTAGTATTCCCTTGCCTAACTTCATAGGAGTATACTTAAACTTTGTCATCATGTCTAGCATTGCTTGTTCAACCTATTCTTTATTAGCTTTGTTTAAAGAAACACATTTAATACACTTAAACCCAAATATTCCTACTAAATTTATAATATTTTCACATACCTAATCAATATCTAGAGGCGATCATCTAAGAACAATTTGAAACTTTCTCAAATCAACAGTCTTAGTTTTCTCTCCTTCATCCTCTTCATATTTAGGCATACAACTAATTTTCTCCTCAACCTCTTCTTGCTCTTCTTGGTCCCTTTTGTTGCTTGTTTCCTTTTTGTTGGGGACTCTCCCTTTACTGGCTTGGTTATCTTTTTGTTCCTTTCTTTGGTTTAGTAGCTACAGGAGATGTTTCTTTTGATCCTTGTCATGTTACTCTTCTTTGAAGTGCAAAGGCGGGAGGTGTAACATCTTTCTCCAAATTCATCTTTACCTTAGGATCTACTATCATTATCTTATTTGGTTGTGTTTTCTTAGGATCAACAACCACTAATTATTTTCCCTTTGATTCTTCTTCTACTTCTTTAGATTACTCATCTCCCCTTTTCCTTCAGTAATTTGCAAGGGTCCTTCACCAAGTTTTCCCTCAAGATCAGCAATCATTTTCTTTCTCTTTCTATCCATCTTGGGCACTTTTGTTTGCATTAGCATTTTGATCTTGGCTGTCTCATATGTGTCAAATGGCTCGATATTCTTGTCAATTTCTTTAGATAGCAAGGTTGTCACAATTGCAGATACCTCATCTATATTTACCACATATTTCATAGGCCTTAGTAATGCAACCCTTGGAATGAAAATGTGGGCATAAGTATAGTCACCATCTACCATAAAAAAAATGTGGTCATAGTAGTGATCAACAACTAACTTTGGAATCCTCAATGTATTCTTCATTTTTCCCTTGAACTCTTCAAAATATTCATCTAAAAAAGTTTCAATGTTTACTCTCATCTATTTAATGAAATCATTGATTTGCTTGATCATTCGTTTGGTCTTATCCAACACAATAGCACCTATGGTTGGAAATTAATTTTGCACATAGAAAATATGCATATCAAGAGTGATCCAAACTTACATGAAGTATTATTTGTCTTTTTTATTACTTTGAGGTTTTCAACTAATTGTTTTATATGTAGCTTGACAAGGTCATAACTGTGATCCTTCTTCACAATCTTCTACCCCAAATCCACTACAATGCATGACACATTATTCAATCAACTCAACTAATAGAATTTGTGTACAATCACACAAACTGCAAATTCAATCACACACAATCTGTAATGTCATCTATCAACATTCCTTGGTCATTCCATCTAACCTTTGTATGTTCTTCAATAACATTTCTTTCTTAGCAACAAGAGGTTTTTACTTGATCTTTGGTAGGATACCATGTCACTCAATGAATTATTGCCTTGTTGATTTTTAGTGGCCCTCTCTCCAGAAACAAATCCATTTCATGTACCTTTCTTAGAATGGTTTTGATCTACTCAACTTTGAAAACTTTGAGAAAGGCTAGGGAAAGAGTAAGCCCTTTCTTGGCAAAAATTTTATTCTCCACTTGAATACTCCATTTTCATGTTATATTTCATAAGCACTTCTAAGTTTAGAAATATCCAATCTCCCCTATCTTGCACATGTAGCATGAACAAATGTCATGTACAATAATAACCTTGGGAGGAATCCATGATAAGGTGCTTGATGCATCTCTAGTCATCGTGACATCAAAGTATGCCCTAAATTTTGGTGGGGGCATTGATTGTTCCTTATAATCTATGCATTACTATCCTTCAAAAATTCCTTACCACTACTAGATGCAGATGATACCATTTTTGAACTAGGGTTTCAAAATAATTCAACAACTTCTCAAAACACCTAAACTTGGTTCACAAGCTCTACCCTCTTCTCTTCACAATTGGTCACTGAAACATTGTAAAATCACACAATAATTCACACAGATTTCTCTATTTATCGCCTTTAAATCACTCTGCAATTTTGAAATTTCCAAGTGAGTAGAAATGATCTACAAAATTTTCTATATAGCCTCAAATGATTGAAATAAGTCTTCAATAAATGCTTCATACTATGGTAGGTGCAATAAAACTATCCTTGATCTCAACATAAAATTTACTTTGGACAATATCTTTCATTCATTGCATAGTCAAGACCATTACTCAGTCACCATTACCATTTACATTTTTGGCTTGGTCTACATATCAACTCGATTTATATAAGAGCTTGATTCAAATAGCGATACTTGATCACTATAGACATTATTACTGATACTCAACATCAATCATGCATATGATCTTTTTCCTTAGTTCTTTCCTCAAATTCGTCCTAGTGCATCTTGATTCATGCATATATGGACTTTTAACATATCGTATGTTAGGAGTTGGTGTAAAATGTAAAATTAAAATGTACAGTCCCTTACATACCTTCTTTGCTTAGTTAGAAATAGTGTAATTTTAACACCCCACTAGGGAACCCAAAAGAAATTAACCTATAATGTTACTAAGTTTGCTTTTAAAAAAAATTGAAAGATTGAAACTATTACCACATATATTTTTCTCTTATTCTTGGAAGGTTCAATCATGAGTCTTTTCTTAATAATGAAGTTGAACTTGAAGTTTCAATTAACTCCAAGTTCAAGTTCAAGCTCTCATCTATCTTCCATGTGTTGTGGTTTGCTTCCATTTCCTGAATCAGTCTTGGTGAAGTCGGAATTGAATTTGAAGCTCAATCAACCCAAACTTCGACTTCAACTTTGATGTTGATTTTGTATACTGATGCTTTGTTTATGCAGGCTTTCCATCTTTGAGTTAAAAAGCAAGGTGGGTCCCGATGAAGCTACTTCCCAAGGCATGCGAGATGATAAATGAGAACTTTGATGTGGCACGTGTTTAGATATGGCAAGATTTGGCAAAAAGGAAAATTTGTCATTTCATGATGACATGGAGTATCAATAGGTGTGCGGATTTGATGGGCATTTAAAACTAATTACTCAGAGGGTCTTTTCTGATGTGCAGCACATGAATAGCAATTATTGCATTTACTTGCCCTATCTATACTGTGATTTCCTTTGTAAGTCATTCCTTAAATGCATTCATTTTGCCTTTTTACCACTCATTTCACCATTTGCATGAAATTTTTTGGCATCATCGAGTAGGGAGAAGGAATTGCAGGCTGTACCTCTGTCAAACTGTAAGTGTGTCACCATAAGCGTCTGTAATTTCATTTACGCTTGCTTTGTTTTGAAATATTTCAATTTATATCTTTTTGACCCTATCTTTCTATAGCAAGTCATGATGTTATTTCATCCCAAGATGCCCAAGTTTGAAAACCAATGTCTGCTTAGTTCTCTACCTGAAATTCGTGATACATTTCTGGTTAATAAAAACTTAACTGATATCATTGAGAGAGCTAGAAACACCCAATCAAGACCCATTTATCAAAAGCTAGCTAATAGTGGGTTGCTTGAAATTGCCACCTTTCTCGTAGTAATCACATGCCCAGATATTTTTATTGAGTGTACAAACCATTATGACCCTAGCACAAGGTGTATCATGAAAGTCTTAGGGGAAGTAATAGTTAAGATTAATAGAACCAATGTCAATTTGGCCTTTAGAATTCCTCACAAAGAACCTTATGAACCATGGACGTTTGAGAAAGTAGAGCGCCTATGTGTCGAAAGCAAAAGAAGTTATGGTAATAAGGTAGCCCGATCTTGGCTCCTGAAATTGGCACAAGGTGGTTCAAGGTTGCCAAAACCTTTAACCATTAAGCATTTCATAAAAGAGATTATGGACATTGTATTTGTATTGAATAGAATTAAGGGAAATGAACATGCATTTCATTGGGAGTCTTGGATGTATTTCTTCATCCAAAATATTATTGAGGGAAATAAGTTCATTGATTCAGCTAACTTGATTGCTGAGAATGTGCACAAGGGTTTAGTAGCTATCAACAACTTTGGTCCATTTTTCTTGTCTTCCTATTTGATTTATATCCTAGCAGTCTCTAAGGAATGGGAAAATCTCCCACATTCACCTTGGACTAATGAAATTCCCATTTACCAGTATTACAATGATCTTCAGGAAGCTACATTATGTAAGGAGTTCAGAAGGGTGAATGATGTCTTTTTGGGAAAACTGGTCTTTGAACTTCAAGGTCATGAAAATGATAGACTATCTGAAAAAGCCATGCAAGCTATACAAGTCTATGTCTACTTTTACATCCAATTTCCTAGGTTCACATATATTAGAATGGGTGGTTTTTCTGGTGAACCATTAAAGTTACCTCATTACTTTTTGGACTTTGTAGTTTTATGTGAAATGTGTAGACAATTTGTCTTTGGGGTAGAGTCTTTCGAGGTTTCTAAGAGATCCTCTTATGTGTTCTTTCCTATTGAAATTGGACACTATAGATGTCCTAGCCTAAAGCAATCTATGTTAACAAAGGCATCATTGACTCATTTGTGCTTTAAACCCTTTCCCCCTCAGGAAGATTTTGATTATACAGGTTTTTTCAGAAATAATGTTAAGAATGCAGTCTCTCTGGTTCATACTCCATAATTAGAATACTATTGGGTGAATTACCCTAATGAATTTGAAGTAAGGAAAAGATTGTGGTCATGGCTAACTATGAAACAAATTAATATGTTTAATGTGGATCTTGATACATGTGGGCTGAAAGAAGAGGATTATGAGAAAATGCTTGACCCATTCAACATTGACTAGATTGAGTGTATGCCTATTCTTGAAATTGATTGGGGAAGGAGAGAAGAAGATGATGTTTTCTCCCATACTAAGGATGTGTTGGCTAGGACCGTGAGTTGGATAAAATCAAAAATTGTTGTCATCCCTAACCCAACTGGGAAGTTGTCAAAAAGAAAAAGTAAAAAGGCTCCCAAAAAGCCAAAAGAGATCACTAATCAAGATATTCTTGCTCCTATTACAAGTCCAATTGAAGTTGAAGCTGAAGCAGTTCCAAAACCACTTCAACTTCAAGTTCAAGAAGGTAATCCTAAGACAAGAAGAGTGACCCGTTAAAGCACAAGGAAGATGTCAACAACCAAAAGCAAGGGTGTAGTACTAGTGGATCTTAAGGTTGCAGAGGAACTACCTATGGTAGATAGTGTACCTAAACCTCAAAAGTCACCAAGAAATACTGAAGACCAAGAGAGTAGTCTTACCTTAGCCAAATTCTCCCCTACAACCAACAAAGAACCAGTCACACCTAAATGGTTGGAAACCTCTGTTGAGAAGAAGATGAGCATGGTTCCTCTTTCCATGTTGATTGATGGTTTAGTCAATAAATGTTTAGGAAAAACATCGAAGGTGAAGAAGGCAAGGACTGAATCGAGGATCAAGTTTGATAAGAATTCAGGACATTGGTCAGCTGAGATAGCCATGCCTCTAAGATGGAAGTTCATGCGAATCTCTGGCTCCTCAGGACTACCAGATAACAAAAGTTGACCTAGGAAAACGTAATCATGAGGTAGATATGGAATTCTTTGAAGCCTCTAATAAAAAGATTGCACATAGGGTATGGAAGGATGGACAAGAAAAATAGGAGATAAAGGAAACAATAAAGAGTATGGCTCAATATATCAATGCCATCCTTCATCTTGAGGCAAAATCGATCAGTGAGATGTCAGTAATTGTTGATGTGTCCTCTACAACCAACCAACAATCTCTTGAGAACCTGCACAAATGCAAAGCAGTTGCAAAAATAGGAAGAGAATGGGTGCAAGGCATCCTAGATGACACCATGTAGCATATATGTCTCCTAGACAAGGCTTCGAAAGAAATATTAACCATAACTAGAAAGGTGGAACTGAGTAATGAAGGATACAAAAAGGAGAAAAATAATTGGGTAAGGGTAGTGATATGGCTAGAAGAGATCCAAGAATTTGGATTATAGAAATTCTAGGTTGAATGTCCTATGGTAGGCTTAGATGAAAAAGCCTTATATGTGATCAAAGACTGCATTGAGTAGAGAAATGCAGCATTGATATAGGGCATGACTGAAATCAAAGAAAAATTGCAAGAACTTAAGATCATAAACCAGATAATACAAGGCGATCCTAAGTGGTTTGTTAAGTAGTATACAGGTAAAGAGGACTCCATTACACAACCTAAGGAAGTGATCAAAGGAGTTCAGAAGAAGTTCCAAGAACTTCAAGAGAAGAAAGCACCAACTAAGCAAGATTTTTCAAATGTAGCACACACCTAAGTCGTGCTAATAATTAATCTAAAGCACTTGGAAATGCATGAAGAGAAGACAACAAAATTGAAGAAAAAAAAGGAAATCTAGAATCAGCGGCTTGCCTACATTGGTCTGCCATTTTCACCTGCCTATGAAATGTGGAAAGTGGCAAGAAACATGGCCAGTGGAGATGGTGCTACCTGATTAAAAGAAGCAGTTACACATAGTTGCTTAGTTGTTCTTTTTTTTGTCATTTTACTTTTCTTGCATTATGGTTAGTAGTTACATTAACCAAAAGACTATTTAACTCCTGGTAGGGTAATTTTGGCAAATGTCCAACCCCATGCCTTATAAATATGTAATAACTAGTAAGGCATAGGGTTAATCTCCAACATATCAATAGACAAAACTATTTTTTGTTTGTGGTTTAATCTCAAGTTTTAGAAGTAGCATTTTAGAATTCTACAAATGCAACAAAAAACTTTGCAGTTTGATTTTGTTAAAAGTTTTGTAAGTAGATACTATTATCTACTTATTTGAATCAATATTTCTAAAGATACTATTTACATAAAAGCTCTTAGTTGTATTTTTTATCAATTCTAAAGTTGTCAATTCAAAATTTTGGGTGCTGTGAGAAGTAAATTTTATTAAATATGCTTGCTCGATTACTTAACTTTTAGTTATGTGGATGATATTGATAATTAAAATCGAGTGGTTCTTTAGAATAAAAATTTATTTTGTATTGATAAGATAGAATAAGATGATTCAACATTGCCGGCAGACTATATTCTAAAAAGATCATTCTGTTGATTTTAAAGATCAAAAATCTTTATTTGCAATAAAGGTAGCTGCACCTGTTTTTATTGAAGAAACTTTAAGCAAAGAATTCCTTAGTCCTATGTAAGAATTCATTTTTTGGTATACATTTTTCTCTATTTTGTATATAAGATCATATGAGAAAAACTATTTACTAACATTTTTTGGTGACTGTACTGGGGAAGACTAGAAATGGTTTTACCTCATCATGAAATTTTTCCAGTACTTCAACCAAGCTTAGGGTTTGACAATACTCAAGAAGATATTATTTAAGATCCAAGTGCACAAGTCTGAAAACTCAAAACAAGCCTAGAAAAGTTTACACAAGTTAACCAAGTGCTTGAAAGAGAAGAAGAAAGGGCCGAACTCATCAGAGGTGTATCGGTTGCTAATGAAGAGGTAGTAGTCGATAAACTAATCCCAAGGCCATTCTAATTGTTAAATGTTACTTTAATTGTGAAAAATTGGCTATTAAAAAGTACACTAGAAGTGATGAAAGGAAGGGGTTTATTGATTAGTCTTATGAATTTGTAAAGAGTCTTAATTTTTCTCCTAATCTCTCTAATAAATGCAAAAAAATTGTTAAAAGAAAAAGTAGGCCAAAATCTCCTTAGAAAACAACCCCTATAACTGTAAGCCTCTAGGCCCTAATTTTACCAGGTAAATTAGTACCTTCTCATTTCAATGTTCAACCTTTGAACTTTATTCCACCAAGAATGGTTGCAAACCCATGGGGTGCACAAGTAGGCCCTCTGGCCCTTGCAGGTAACCCTAATCCTCTCCCAAGGGGTGCTAAAGAAGTCCCACCCAGATTCAATGGAGATGGTAAGAATTCTACTGATGAACATCTCAATGCCTTTAACACTACATGTGCAGTTTTGGGTGTTGCTCATGAAGATGTTGTTGTAAGGTTGTTTGTGCAAACTTTAATTGATGATGTTGTTGATTGGTTTCATCATCTCCATAAGGATCCATCACTATGTAGGCTGAAATGCAAAATGATTTTGAAAATAGGTTTAAATCTACTGATGATGAACATACTCTACTCCTCCATTTGACTCAACTAAAGAAAGAAGTACATGAACCCATGAGAGATTTTGTAGCAAAGTTCAATAAAATACTACATAAAATCCCTACTACTAAAAGACCTAACGCAGAGAACTGGAAAGGTTTCTTTGTTAACATAATGCCTCCATATATTAGTTTTCATCTATGGAGAGATAGGGTAGCAGATGTTGATGTTGCTCAAAGATTAGTTGTTGAATTAGAAGATGACCTTTTAGCTGCAAGAAAGTGGAAACGAGAAATGTAGACTTCCAAGTCATAACCATCGACTTCATAAAAATTAGACCCGTTAGTGCAGAAACTCATGAATGATGTGATGACTATTAAGAAGCAAATCCCTAAAATGAATACTCAATACCAAGATATTCCCAGAAAATATCTAGGTCAAAGCAGTTTTCAAGGAAAGCAAATTAATTTACCCCCAAATCAGCAGAGATTGCAAATTGAGGCTCCACCCAATATAAATAACATGTGTGTTTTTCATCTTACAAGTGATCATGAAGGAAGTTCTTTCCTAAGAATATAAGGTATCAGCAACTTGAAGCAGAAAAAGTAGCCTCCACTAATTAAAAATAGAGGAAGAACCTTCTAAAGAACCTGGTGACACCATAAGCTATTATCTTGAATATGAATCTAATTCTAAAAGAAGTGGCAATATCCTTTTAACCTTAGAAGAAGCAACATGTTCAGTCTTAACCCTAGGGCAAAGAGCCACTAAAGCTGATGATTCTAAAAATAATTCAATTCCTACTCAAGCAAAAGAATTAAAAGCAAAAGGGGAAAATGAAAACAAGTCATCACCTATGTAGTCAAAGACACCCCAAATCCTGAAAAGGTCTAATCCTGATTCCTCATTTGACATTGTTGAGTTTTGTAAAGCATCTAAAATATAGATTTCCCCTACTAAGTACCAAAGGATGAACATGGAGAGCTCAATAAACTAATTGAATATGTTCATCAATCTTCCCTTGATTTAGCAACTAAGCAAATAAATGTAACCAAGGTCTCAAAGAATAATGAAATGTCTGCTAAAAAAACAAGTGAAACTCCCCAAACAAACAAACAAACAAACAAAAAAATCCAAACATTTGATAACCAAGAAGGGATACTTCAACCAGACAAAGTCAGCCCTAAAACTCCTTTTTCTCAAAAACTTGACCCATTTTATGTATCGTTATTCCTTCATGATTTTAAGCTAGATAATTGCATTATAGATTCAGGTGCTTCTGACAACATAATGCCAGTTGCAGTAGCCAAGGCCCTTGATCTCCCTTTAACCAAAACCTTTGGTAAATGTTATTTTATGGATTCCAAGCAAGTTCCTTTAATAGGTCAGATCAAAGACGCTCAAGTTTCCCTAGTAGCTTATCCTCATAAAACAATTAAGCTTACTATTTTAGTGGTAGATATTCCTACCAGTTATGGTATGCTTCTTAGTCAAACTTTCTGTCAAGACTTGGGAGGGGAAGTCAAAATGGATTGGTCTCAAGTTGTTATACCTGTGGGGAAAGAAAAAGTAACCTTGTTACCTGAAGCCAAGTCCAAATATACAGTCTTTCCATCTGATGATCCCAAATCCCAGATCCTTTATCAAGAGAATAATTTTGCTAATTATTTGATTTTATCTGAAAATGAGAAAATGAGTGAGAAATTAGAAGTTGAAGACTCACTAATGACCTTGGAGTTTGATGGAAGTTGCTACTCTAATGGATCTGGGGCTGGCGTAGTACTAATATCTCCTGATGGTCAGAATTTTCCTTACTTTTACAAACTTTCTTTTTTGAGAACACCAACAATACAACAAAATATGAAGCCTTGCTTCTAGGAATAGAAGAAGCCAAGAGAAGAAACATTAAGCTACTAAAGGCAAGAGGAGATGCTGAATTATTAGTAAAGCAAGTCAAAAAAATGTTTTCAGTAAAGAATCACAAGTTGAAATATTACAAGAATTGTGTCTGGGATGAGATTGAGGGTCTTGAAGCCTTTGCAATTGAAGTGATTCCTAGAGAACTTAATGATAAAGTAGACTCTCTAGTAGTATCAGCCTCTTTACTAATTCCTCATCCGAACTTCATAAATAACAAATATTTAGTTGAGATCATTCATAGGCCAAGTGTCCCTAACAACAAAAATTCATGGAAAGTATTTAAGGATGATGCTCACATTAATGCTTTTTTTCAAAGTATTGAAAAATTCTCTACTAACTATTCTGAAGGCTCAGATGTTGAATGTAGAGAGTTTTGTCCTGATCTCATTGATGAAAATGATGTGTTACAATTAAAAGGAAATGTAATACCAAAAGGCTTGGTTGAGCTTGAAAAACTCTTTGACAAGCGAGATACTTTCTTGGCCCAAGATTTATTGCCTAAAGAAGATCCAAATGTTGATTATGAAAAGGTGAATTTCGGAGATAAATATAATCCCAAAATTATCAATTTGGGAACCTGTTGTGAAGAAGGTGAGAAAGAAAGATTCATCAAACTTCTTACAGAATATATAGATGTCTTTTCCTGGTCTTATGAAGACTTAAAGACTTTTAGGAATAGCTAATTTAAGCATCACATCACTCTAAAACTAGGTACTACTCCTTTTAGGCAAAAGTTAAGAACATATAATCCAAAGGTTTCTGATGCAATTTTCAAAGAAATAGATAAAATGCTTAAAGCTCACATCATCTTTCCAATTTACCATTCTACCTAGGTGGCCAACATAGTACCAGTAAGAAAAAAGAATGGAGAAATAAGGTGTTGGCTTTTGAAATATTAATCAAGAAAGCCTGAAAGATAATTTTGCTTTACCTATAATGGATCAAATTCTTCAAATAGTTGTTGCTTTAGAAATGATGTCCTTTTTAGATGGTTTCTCTGGCTATAATCAAATAGAATTTTCTGATGAAGATCAACACAAAATTGCATTTACAACACCCTGGGGTACTTTTGCCTATAAAAGGATGCCTTTTGGCTTAATAAATGCAGGTGCCACTTGTCAGTGAGCCATGAATTCAACCTTTGGTCATTTGCTGGGTAGATGTATCACAGCGTATCTTGATGACATGATAGTGTTTTCCAGAAGACAAAAGAAACACTTGAAAGATCTAAGGAAAGTGCTAGAAAAATGTAGGGAACATGGAATTTCATTGAACCCTAAGAAATCAATTTTTGTTGTGACTGAGGGAAAGTTACTTAGACACATGGTTTTGAAAGAAGAAATCAAATTGATCCAAATAGAGTAAAAGCTATTCAACAATTGTGTCTTCTTGTAAATTGTAGTGGTGTTAAATCCTTCTTTGGGTAGATTAATTTCCTAAGGTAATTTGTACCTGATTTTGCAGAGATTGTCAAAACAATGGCCAAGTTGCTCAATGAGAAGCAAA
The DNA here is from genome assembly GCA_028749045.1 of Cupressus sempervirens. Classification (NCBI taxonomy): domain Eukaryota; kingdom Viridiplantae; phylum Streptophyta; class Pinopsida; order Cupressales; family Cupressaceae; genus Cupressus; species Cupressus sempervirens. Next base: position 142,175,478 of record CM053786.1, read on the forward strand.
ATTTAAAATGGGATCAACCAACATCTAAAGTATTCAAAGAGATAAAAGAAGCTATTGCTAAAGCTCCAATGCTTTTTCATCCTGATTTCAAAAAAAAAATTATAATGTACTACTATGTATCAGAACATACCATGTCAAGAATATTGCTTCAAAAGAATGACAAAGGAGAAGAGATACCTATCTCTTTTATGAGTGTCCCATTAAAGAAACATAAATTGAATTACTCTTTGTCTGAAAAATAAGCCTTTGCTATTGTAAAAGCAATAAAATACTTTCGGTATTATATTATGCATTCACATTCTTTAGTTTATGTATCATCCACTGTAGTCAAGAATATCCTCACATAGCAAGATGTAGCAATCAATAATCGAGTAACTTGGGTAGCAAAAGTGCAAGAATTTGACCTAGATATCTGGCCAACTAAATTGGTTCGAGGGCGAGGGTTATGTAAACTTATTATAGAAGGAGAAAAAGAAGAACCATATCCCAATTGTTTGTTCGTCGGCTTGAAAGATGAATGGTTTTCTAACATAGCTTATTTCTTGACATATGGGAGATGCCCTGATAATTTAAAGGGAAAGGACCAAAGGAGTCTACAACTCAGAGTAGCCAAGTTTGTGATTATTGATGATATCTTGTACAAAAGGGGCTTGGATGGGATGTTTCTAAGATGTGTTGATGTTGTAGACACCTAAATCTAATTACATCAATAAGTAATCATATTTAGTCATCTCCTAGGACATTATTGATTAAATATCTACCATTTAATTAATTAATAATCATCCCCTAGTTAATTAATTAATTTAATTAACTATAGTCCAATTGATAAAATCAAATGATCATCCAAAATCAATTTATCAATTAAATCCCAATTCCTCTATTAAATTGAATAAATCATCAAATCTATTCAATTCAATCCCATACTCCCATTTTATTGAATAAATCATTTAATAAAATATCCTAAACCCTTATCCTATCCTCTCACACTCATTCTCCTTGTGACACTTGTCACCTCCCCATTGGTGCTAAACAAGCACAATCCTTGTGCTCCCTTTTGAATGCATCTTGACCCTCCCTCACTATCTCATCATCTTGACATCTTGACTCTCCATTCCTCCAACCCTTGGCCTATAAATTGAACCTCCTCCCTTCACAAAATCATCCACCTTTTTATGCAAAGTTATAATGCTATTTTGAGAGCTTAGAAACTACCAAAATACCATTATAATGTTGAAATACCTCCATGACTCCCTTGTTGAAACCCTCACCCATGCACACACTTGGTAAAAATCCCATCCATTGGAAGCTTGAGCACAATGTGATAATACATCCCCTCTCATCAGGGACATAGCTTTGTCATCATGAGAAGCATTTGAGGAGTTTACCATTCTTGGTCTACTTTCCTCCATATGGTTTTCTTTGGTCCTATCTAAAGTGTTAGCTTGTTTAGTATGGTTAAAACTTTCATTTAATAGTTAGTTTTCAATTTGCACTACTAAACTAGGTGATATAGATGCTGGACAGTAGGAGAAATTGCTGAAAACTTTCCATGATGGGGCCTATGGAGGACATTTTTCATCAATAGTGACCACCTTCAAAATCTTAAGAAGCAAATACTACTGGCCAGGTATGTTCAAGGCTACCTATCATTGGGTGAGAAATTGTGAGAAATGTAAATTGTTTACTAGGAAACCACAATTAGATGCTCTTCCTTTGAAACCTATGATTATTGAAGAACCCTTTCAACAGTGGGGATTGGATTTTATAGGGCCTATTAATCCAAATTCAAGTGTAGGGCATGCATACATCCTCACTGCTACTGATTACTTTACTAAATGGGTTGAAGTAGCTCCTATTAAAATAACAACATCATAGGTAGTGTGTAAATTCTTTACAGAAAACATTTTGACCCATTTTGGTACTCCTAACAAAATAGTGACCGATAATGCACAGAATTTTTCATCTTGGGAAATTCAATTGTATTGTTATGATCATGGTGTCCATCTGTCTCATGCTTCAGATTATTTCCCTCAAGGCAATGGATAGGAAGAGTCCACTAACAAAAAATTGATAAATATTATGAAGAAGCTAGTAGATGAAAGGGAAAAGATTCGCATAAGAAGTTATATGAAGCAGTTTGGGCTGATAGAACATCTACCAAATGAGCCATCAGCATGACACCTTTTGAATTGGTGTATGGAGTTGAAGCACAATTGTCCCTGCCTTTGGAGCTGGTTACTTTGAATTTACAAAAAGCAATTGAAGATGAAATGTTTCATTCTTCCATTGAGAAGAGAATATTGTACCTTCATAAAATAGAAGAAGAAAGAAGAGAATTGGTGGATCATATCACCAGCCATCAAGAAAGGGTCAAAAGAATTTTTGATCAAAGAGCAAGGCCATAGAGATTCATGAAAAGAGATCAGATACTGCTATGGGATAAGAAGAAGTAACCTAAAGGAGCCCACACCAAATTTGAGAGCCTATGGAAAGGCCCATTTGTAATATTTGAAGAGTTGGGTTCAAATGCCTTCAAGCTACAATATCTTAATGGAGATGATCTTCCCATGTCCTATAATGGGCAGGACCTCAAGTTGTACCAGTTTTAAGTCTATTTTCCGTCTCATTGTAAATACCATCTTTTTAAGTTTTGTTCTTGTCCTATTCTTTTGTTGTTGTCTTTTTGAGTCGGTCTGCAAAGCCAAAGATCCTGAGTTCATGTATGATATTTCCAGTCTCATTCCCCAGCTGGAGCCAATTGTTACCACATATTTTTCTCTTATCCTTGGAAGGTTAAGTCGTGAGTCTTTTCTTAATCATAAAGTTGAACTTGAAGTTTCAATTAAATCCAAGTTCAAGTTCAAGCTCTCATCTGTCTTCCATGTGTTGTGGTCCACTTTTATTTCCCAAATCAGTCTTGGTGAAGTCAAAGTTGAAGTTGAAGCCCAATCAACCCAAACTTCAACTTCAACTTTGATGTCAATTTTGTATACTAACGCTTTGTTAATGCAGGCTTTCCATCTTTGAATTAAAAAATGAGTCAGGTCTCGATGAATATATTTCCCAAGGCATGCGAGATAATTAATGAGAATTTTGAGGTGGCACATGTTCAAATATGACAAGATTTGGCAAAAAGGAAAATTTGTCATCTCATGATGACATGGAGTGTTAATAGGCATGCAGATTTGATGAGCATTTAAAACTAATTACTCAGAGGGTCTTTTTCGATGCGCGACACATGAATAATAATTATTGCATTTACTTGCCATATTTGTACTGTGATTTCCTTTGTAAGTCATTCCTTAAATGCATTCATTTTTCCTTTTTACCACTCATTTCACCATTTGCATGAAAAATTCTGGCGCCGTCAAGTAGGGAGAAGGAATTGCAAGGTGTATCTCTACCAAACTGTAAGTGTGTTGCCAAAACCCTCTATAATTTCATTTACACTTTCTTTGTTTTGAAATATTTCAATTTGTATCTTTTTGACCCTATCTTTCCATAGCAAGTCATGATGTTATTTCGTCCCAAGATGCCCAAGTTTGAAAAGCCATATCTACTTAGTTCTCTACCTAAAATTCATGATACATTTATGGTTAATAAAAACTTATATTATATCATCCAAAGAGTGAGAAACACCTAGTCAGGTCCCATTTATCAAAAGCTAGCTAATAGTGGGTTGCTTGTAGCTACCACCTTTCCCGCAAAAATCACATGCCCAGAGCTTGTTATTGAGTGTGCAAACCATTATGACAATAGCACAAGGTGTATCATGAAAGTCTCAGGGGAAGTAATAGTTAAGGTTAACAAAACCAGTGTCAAATTGGCCTTTAGAATTCATCACAAAGAACCTTATAAACCATGGATATTTGAGGAAGCAAGGCACCTATATGCCGAAAGAAAAAGTAGTTATGATAATAAAGTAGCCTAGCCTTGGCTCCTGAAAGTGGTAGAGGGTGGTTCAAGGTTGCCAAAACCTTTAACCATTGATCATTTCATAAAAGAGATTACAGACATTGTACTTTTGTTGAATAGAATTAAGGGAAATGAACATGCATTTCATTGGGAGTCTTGGATGTATTTCTTCATCCAAAATATTGTTGAGGGAAATAAGTTCATTGATTAGGCTGACCTGATTATTGAGAATGTGCACAAGGGTTTAGTAGTTTTCAACACTTTGGTCCATTTTTCTTGTCTTCCTATTTGATTTATATCCTAGCAATGTCTAAGGAACAGGAAAATCTCCCACATTCACCTTGGATTGATGAAATGCCCATTTACTAGTATTACAGTGATCTTCAAGAAGCTGCCTTATGTAAGGAGTTTAGAAGGGTGAATGATGTCTCTTTGGGAAAACTACTCTTTGAAATTCAAGCTCATGAAAATGACAGACTGTCTAAAGAAGCCATGCAAGCTATACAAGTCTATGGTTGCTTCTACATCCAATTTCTTAGGTTCACATATATTAGAATGGGTGGGTTTTCTGGTGAACCATTAAAATTACCTCGTTACTATTTTGACTCTATAGTTTTATGTGAAATGTGTAGACAATTTGTCTCTGCGGCAGAGGCTTTCGAGGTTTCTAAGAGATCCTCTTCTATGTTCTTTCCTATTGAAATTGGACACTATAGATGTCCTAGCCTAAAGTAAGCTATGTTAACAAAGGCATCATTGACTCATCTATGCTTTAAACCCTTTCCCCCTCAAGAAGATTTGATTATACAAGTTTTGTCAAAAATAATGTTAAGAATGCAATCTCTCTGGTTCATACTCCACAATTAGAAGACTATTGGGTGAATTTCCCTAATGAATTTGAAGTAAGGAAAAGACTGCGGTCACGACTAACTGTGAAACAAATTAATATGTTTAATGTGGATCTTGATACATGTGAGCTAAAAGAAGAGGATTATGAAGAAGTGCTTGACCCATTCTACATTGACTAGATTGAGTGTATGCCTATTCCTAAAATTGATTAAGGAAGGAGAGAAGAAGATGATGTTTTCTCCCGTACTAAGGATCTGCTGGTTAGGACCATGATTTGGATAAAATCAAAAACTATTGTCACCCCTGACCCAACTAGAATTTTTCAAAAAGAAAAAGTAAAAAGGCTCCCAAAAAGCAAAAAGAGATCACTAATCAAGATATTCATGCTCCTATTGCAGGTTCGATTGAAGTTGAAGCAGAAGCAATTCCAAAACCACTTCAACTTCAAGTTCAAGAAGGTACTCCTAAGACAAGAAGAGTGACCTGTTCAAGCACAAGGAAGGTGTCAACAACCAAAAGCAAGGGTGCAATAATAGTGGATCTCGAGGTTGCAGAGAAACTACCTATGGCAGACAGTGTACCTGAACCTCAAAAGTCGCCAGTAAATATTGAAGGCCAAGAGAGTAATCTTGCCTTAGCCAAATTCTCCCCTACCACTGACAAAGAACCAATCACACCTAAATGGTTGGAGACTTCTATTGAGAAGAAGAGGAGCATAGTTCCTCTTTCCATGCCGATTGATGATTTAGTCAATAATTGTCTAGGAAAAACACCAAAGGTGAAGAAGGCAAGGACTAAATCGAGGATCAAGTTTGATAAGAATTCAGGACATTGGTTGGCTAAGATAGCCATGCCTCCAAATGGAAGTTCACATGAACTTGTGGCTCCTTAGGACTAACAGATAACAAAAGTCAACCTGGGGAAAGGTAACTGTGAGGTAGATATGGAATTCTTTGAAACCTCTAATAAAAAGATTGCACATAGGGTATGGAAGGATGGACAAGACAAACATGAGATGAAGGAAACAATAAAGAGTATGGCTCAATATATCAATGCCATCCTTCATCCTGAGGCAAAATTGATCAGTGAGATGTCAGCAATCGTCGATGTGTCCTCTGCAACCAACCAACAATCTCTTGAGAACCTGAACAAATGCAAAGTAGTTGCAAAAATAGCAAGGGAATGGGTGCAAGGCATCCTAGATGACATCATGAAGCATATAGGTCTCCTAGACAAGGCTTCGAAAGAAATATCATCCATAACTAAAAAGGTGGAACTGAGTAATGAAGGATACGAAAAGGAGAAAAACAATTGGGTAAGGGTAGTGATATGGCTAGAAGAGATTCAAGAATTTGGATTACAAAAATTCTAGTTCGAATGTCCTATGGTAGGCTTAGATGAAAAAACCTTGTATATGATCAAAGACTACATTCAATGGAGAAATGAAGTTTTGATATAGGGCGTGACTGAAATCAAAGAAAAACTGCAAGAACTTAAGATCATACACTAGATAATACAAGGCGATCTTAAGTGGTTTGTTAAGCAGTTCACAAGTAAAGAGGAGGAATCTATTGCCCAACCTAAGGAATTGATCAAAGAAGTTCAGAAGAAGTTCCACGAACTTCAAGAGAAGAAAGCACCAACTAAGCAAGATTTTTCAAATGTAACACACACCGAAGCCATGCTAATAATTAATCTAAAGCACTTGGAAATGCATGAAGAGAAGATAGCAAAATTGGAGAAAGAAAAGGAAATCTAGAAGTAGTAGCTTGCCTACATTGGTTTGCCACATTAGTCAGTTATTTTAGCATTTTCAATTGCCAATGAAATGTGGAAAGTGCAAAGAAACATGGCTAGTGGAGACAGTGCTACTTGATTAAAAGAAGCAGTTACACATAGTCACTTAGTTGTTCTTTTTTTGTCATTTTACTTTTCTTGCATTCTAGTTAGTAGTTAAGTTAACCAAAAGACTATTTTACTCCTAGCATGGTAATTTTGGCAAATATCCAGCCCCATGCCTTATAAATATGTAATAACTAGTATGGCATAGGGTTAATCCCTAGCAATTCGATAGACAAAACTATTTTTGTTTGTGGTTTAATCTAAAGTTTTAGAAGTAGCATTTCAGAATTCTGCGAATACAAAGAAAACTCTGCGGTTTGATTTTGTTAAGAGTTTTGTAAGTAGATACTATTATCTACTTGTTTGAATTAGTATTTCTAAAGACAATATTTACATAAACATTCTTAGTTGTGTTTGTTATCAATTCTGAAGTTGTCAATTTAAAATTTGGGGTGCTGTGAGTAGTAAGTTTTATTAAATCTACCTGCTCGATTACTTAATTTTCAGTTATGTGGAAGATATTGATAATTAAAATCAAGTGGTTCTTTAGCATAAAAATTTATTTTGTATTGATGAGATAGAATAAGTTGATTCAACGTTGTCAGCAGACTGTATTCTAAAAAGATCATTCTGTTGATTTTAAAGATCAAAAATCTTTATTTCCAATAAAGGTAGCTGCACCTATTTTTATTGAAGAAACTTTAAGTAGAGAATTCCTTAGTCTTGTGTAGGAATTCATTTCTTGGTATACATTTTTCTTTTTTTTGTATATAAAGATCATATGAGAAAAACTATTTACTAACAGAAACAATAAGAGATAACATAGCGGAAGAAATAACTCACATACATACAAAATAATATGTTAATAGTTACATCTCTTAAGGGTTCCATGACATTGAATCACATATATAAGTTTATTAAGATTAAATTTGATACATTAAAAATCCACAACATAGAATAACCATAAGTACGAATCAAATGAAATAATATACAAGTACATAAGATGCCATAGAGAATAACTAAAATGCATAATCATCCTATGTACAAGTCACAAGGTATAAAATGCTAAAATAATATACATCATGATAAAATATAACATCTTATAGGATCCTAAAACATCAAAGTACAATAAATCAAAATATGACCATAGAACATAATCACAAGATTAGAAGAATAGAATAATTGCATAAGTACATCTAGCAATGACATCCAGTTGTTGAATCTCAATGCTATAAGAAACACTACCACCCAACCTCATGGAACCTAAATGGCCCACTCCCACCATGTTGAGGAGATAATCTCAAGTCCCAAATGGATAACAATCCAAAATTGTAACAAGAATCTAGGTTAAGGAATCATGATAACAATCTATCTCAAAGGTACCAAGTACACAAGTAACATCTAATCCTAGAGGAAAAAAAGATACGTAGGAAACCTAATATGCATGGGGAAAGTATCATCACATGAACCAACTCTAAGGTTACCCTAGCAGCTTCTCTAGACTTCATCCCCCTAGTGACTCTATGTGGCATCAATGTCCTTTCTTACAAACAAGGCATACTAATGAGGCAAGATCACAACCAAGCGCCCTCTCTACTCCCATCTTATCCTATACTAGCACTCAAGGCATGGGTGAGGTAAAACATTAACTCCTATTAATTCATTTAAACCTATTTAATGAATGTTATCACTTATTAATACAACTTATAATTGGTTACCCAAGTAGTCTCTTTAGGGCTTTGACCTTCATTGCAAGCCACTTCCCAACATACACATAGATAACATACCCTAAGCTCATTGAAGTATATCTCATAAAATCATAATATTCACCTCAATCCTATACAAGCAACTGGAAAGCACCAATAGATAATTCACAATATTCGCCTCAATCCTATACAAGCAATTGGAAAGCACCAATAGATAACCAATCAAATACTTCATAGGTATCGAATACTTCATAGGTTACACCAAGAAAATCATAATACATGAGCTTACAAAAGATAACTCGATCTCATCACACAAACACATGGATATAATAGATTGGTTAGGAATAAAATAATTGAGACTAAACAACATCACATAAATGCATCACAAAAACAACCACTTCCCAAGCCTTTGTCTAAACATGCCTATCTGGTCAAACTACTAGGTTTCCCCCAAATCTACCACAAAATCAAACATGACATCTCAACATGCACTTAAAACAAGTTTAATTATCTAGTCATTTTTTAAATATAATTCCATAAAAAATGATTTGCATCAAATTCAAGTTTACATTTCATAATCATATCACAGTTGGATAAAGGTTATCAATCATACAATATTATCATTTTATTAATTTAAAGTATCTTAAATCATGAATGATTTAATTAATAACATAAATGTATATTATTATATTAACTCTTAATATCACTTTCATTTCTAAAATATTAATTTGACTTATATTTAAGTCTAATATTTTTTTATTTTTTTTGAAAGGTGGCATGGCCACTTGATACACACACACACACACACACACACACATTGATTCTAACATAAGGAGCTCCCAGAGAAAAGAATCAGGAAGAAAAACTTCATTCATAACTCCATCAAGATAAAAAATCCAAGAAATGTAGAATTGCTAACCTAGATAATAGAATCCCAAGATAAGTACCTCCAATTTACAGTTAGTAGAAGATAGAGAAGAAGAAGGCTACAACTACCACCAAAAACCTATATACTAAAAGCCCAAAACCACCTTGCCCATATTTTTCCTTACATGACATATTACAACTAGATGTGATATCATAAATCTAAATATGCAGAGAAGACCACTACAAGAGATATGATTGTCCTTCATTGGTGACCAAACCCAAAAGCTGGTAGAAAACACTTGAAAACCTGTGCAATCTACACAAGACAAAAAACACAAAGGCAAAATTCCCCGCATAATAAAATTTCTTACTCCTCCATAACACCTATTGTACAATCATAATATATCAGCTTGAGAGTAAGATCAAGGATGGGGAAGAGAGGAGCCGAAGCCTGTGAGGCTATGGGTGCCTAAGAAACATCACGTTCTAAAAGATCCAAAATGGAAAAAAACCACCTGATGCACACTGTTCACACATTGTCTTGATAAATGAGCACCATATTGTTGTAATGTAGCCTTAATTAGTCAACAAGATTTCCTCTTGAGAGCCTTTTTAATGCTCTCGAAAACCACATAAACACCATGGTTGTTAAGAAGAGCATGGTGATGAAATAAACCTCCTATTAGAGTGACACCACACCAAAGATCATATTTCTGACAAGCTCTTACAAGCTTTCCACCCTCCAAAAAACCAAGCTTAACAAACCTACTAACTATCAACTCTAGATGGAACAGAGATTGCAACAGATCCAAGGTATTAACCAAAAAGACTAATAAAATCTAAGAAGGGTAGATAATTCTTTTTCATGGAGGGAAGAGAATTTCATGCCCAATGATTCTCTTAATCCCTCTATGAATGTGTGGGCGATCACAAAAAAAATGGTTGCCAACATATCATCTTTAATACAACCTAGAAAAGACAGTTTCCAATTTTCAATTTCCAAACAAACTCTATAATTCCTAGGGTAACAATCCATGTGAAGTGCTAAGTAGACCAAAAATATGTCAACTAGATAACTAACACCTACCACAAAATTGGGATGACCTAACATGATGCTACCCACAAAGAAAAAACTAGAAACTAGAACCAAAAACCACAGCAGAAAAAATAAAGGACATCAAACCCACACAACTAAACCAATTCTTGTTCATGAGTTTACAACATCGATAATATAATGATGAAAAGATATGAGACCCATCACATAAGGTGGAATAATTAGAATGCACAAATGAAGTACAAATCCATAAAAGAAGACTAAAGCTAAGCATACTTTCACACAAGTGACTATCAACCCAATAACCCAATGAAACTTTGCAAAAATATTTGCTATGGAAAGAGAATCGAAATCCAATCATTAGATGAAAGTTGTTAATTGCCTCCATAAAAATATACCAAAGAAAGCATAAGCTTGTTGATGGTTCTTAATAAATATGCATGAGCCTGAATTATGGAAAAAATTAGGATCCAACCATTAGATAGGAATACACCACGTAGACAGACCAAGTACATGTGATGGGCCCACTCTAAAAGAATCCACTAGCCAGTAACCCCTCATCAACTTTAACTCAAACAATCCACTAACTGCCAGCTACTAACCCTATAATACCATAACTAATGCACCCAAAATAACATCATGCAAGGCATACTTATAACCATATTTGCTTACGCATATAACCTATATAATCAAATATGCATAAATATGCCCAAATGATGGCATTAATCATACTAAGATATCATTAGTAGCTCATAACTAGTAAGATATAGGTACCTCATACTTGATGATCACAGAAATGGAAGGGAAATTATCTAGCATACTATAAGAAGAATGAGAGTCCAAAACAACTTTATCACATCCAAAATTTGCCAAGCAATCAGCTAGAGCATTACCTTCCCTATAGATATGGGACAAAATATATCTATCCAGTGAGTCAATGAGACCCCAAATCTGTTGAAGGACATAGAAAAGTTGTCAGTTATTGCTCTTCCTATGAATGCAGGCATTGATGACAACTGAAGAATCACCCTCAATAGACAAGCAAGAAAGAAACATTCTCTTAGCCAATATTAAACCTTCTAATAGAGCATAAGCTTTTACCATATTATTAGTATCATGACTAATGGGGGCTGCATAAAATGCCAACACTTCACCATGATGGTTTCTCAAGTAAATCCCAATGCCTGACACACCAGGATTTCATCTAGATGAACCATCAAAATTGAGCTCAATAAAAGAGGAATCAAGAGGATCCCATTTAATTGAATCTCTACTGATTGGAATATTTTTTATATGAGGAAACATAGGAGAAGCAGGAAGTGAGATAAGCTTCCAAGATCGGATTATAGAACTATCCCAAGATGAGAAGATTCCATTCCCATTAAAATGCCCAAAAGCATAAGTATTCACTAATTCAGAGATAAGATGCTCAATTGTGGTAATAACTATATTCACATATGCCACCTCTTTTCTAGAGATTCTCTTATTATGCTCCCACCAAATAGACCATATAACTAAAGAGGGAATAATGATCCATAAGCATGCAAATAGTGAGTTAGTAAATAGCATGGGCTAGGTCTAAAACAAATCCCATAAGGATGTGGGGAGAGGAAAAGAGATAGATTTAATTTCCCCATAAAATAATGCCAATATTGCAGAGAGAATTAATAGTGTACAAACAGATGATCAACTAATTCTGCACATAGTCCACACATCACACATGTAAAAGAATTGGCTATATGATTTTTTTCTAATCTATCACTCGTTAAGACTCTATTTTGAATAGCCAACTAGGAGAAAGCTCTAGCCTTAGGAAGAACACACTTATCCCAACAAAAAACAAAGGCTCGATGAGATCAGTAGGTTGCAATTAAAGTGGCCTCGTCAGAGGATAAGGTGGATTCTCCTTCTACTATTCTGGGTTGGGGTGATTTCCCTTTTGATGAGGAAGATCTGGTGTGCTTGAAACTCTTTGATCATCTTTCACAATGGATTCTTCAGCATGGAATTTGGAGGGATAGTGTGAAGTTGGTGAAGATTTGTGCTCTGCAAACTCAAGTGACCAATCCGAGGGTTCAACCTACTTTCCCCTCTAGGGTTAAGTTTGGTTTTCCCTTGAGGTCTTCTATGTTTAAAAGTACCCCATCCTTTATCTAGTGCTTATTCTAGTAAATACCCTTCCCAATAGTTTAAGCCCCGTCTCTTTCCTACCCATCCTGTCGTTTGTGATTTCAAGTGTAAGAAGCCCTTTGTGCATCAACGACCCTTCAACATTTTTCAAGATTCTCATCCCTCATAACCTATTTCTATGGTGGAGGGTAGTCATGTGTTGCATTTTGTGTCTTCTTCTAACCAAAATATGGTTTTGAGGCCCTCTTTTTCCTTGGATCTTTGCAAGACACCCTTAGTCCAACCACGTCAAGCTCTCTTCATTCCAAAGGTAGGGTGTTCTTTCCCTAATTTGATGTTGATTTATTTCCAAGACCTAGAGCAATAGGTTCTAACTCTAGGTTTTTTGAATCACCAGTTGTCTGAACCTAGGGTTGTTTTTCCTTTTGACATGATCGGTTCTAGAGTGGAGTCATTGCGCTCATTGCCTCTCATTGGTATGTTACAATCATTGATGGATTTTGATTCTCTTCTCTCTTGGGATAGTTACTTCTAAGAGGGCCTCTCAGATTTATTTTTGTATGAGAAGGATTCTTTAGTTTTTGTTTTTTGTATGAGAAGGATTCTTTAGTTTTTGTTTCAATTTTTTACTCTCAACAACAAAAAGCTAAAGTGCACAAGTTTAAGGGTTGGTTCTATAAGGGGATTGACATTACCACTATGGCTTGGACACCACATTTTGAGGTATCTAAAGCCTTGCCATGCTTTTTCACTCAATGGGTTATGTTCCTGAATCTGCCATTGGAATATAGAGATCCTTCTCTGGTTGAGATCATTGCTAATAAGCTAGGGATTTTTGTTAAACATGACTTTGTTTCATTCTCTCGCCTACATCTAGTAGTAAGTGTTTGTGTTCTCATGTAGAAGTCAGAACCCTTATCCTTAGAAATTTTACTCTATTCAAAATTTAGAACTTGGGTGCAGTAGATTCAATATTTAGAGTTAGCCACTATTGATAGAAATGCCAATTCTTTGGGTCATTATTCACATCAATGCCAAAAAAAAATTTTGGTGTCACATGATATTTGCTAGAGGTTTAGTTTCTTTCCTGCATTCGAGTTCTATATCAAATCCCTTGTAGTTGGTTCCTATTTCCCAGATTTCTTCTCATGGTGTGTGTTTGGTGGAAGAGGCTATTATTTCTTTGTCTTGGTTTGATTTGGTTAAGAGATTTGGGATGCAAGTAGTTCCAATGGCTCAAGAGGGTTGCTCTATATCTCCAGTTTCATCTTTCAACTACCCTTTTATATTTCCTTCATTGTCTTCGCTAATGTTATCTTGTATTGATGATAGTTCTAGTTTCTCTCACTCCTTCTGGTTCTCTAAATTTGGTACCCTAACTTCTGGTGATCTTTTTTCCTCAACTGTATCACATTTTCTCATTTCATTATTTGAGTGGGTCGATCATCCTCCTATGAGTCAATGATCTTCCCTACTTGACAAGCAGGGTAATATTGTGAATTTGATTTTTTGTGGCCACCCTTTTGTCCTTGCTTTGCCTTCTCCTAGTTATTTTCTACCTGCACAAGAAACTTGTCTAATGTCGAGTAATGTTACTATTTTGGTGGCAACCTAGGTGTTTGATGATATTTATTTGGAGGAGGGTGTGGTCCTGAAAGAAGACATTGAACATAATTCTTTACATGTTGATAATTGCTTTGATTATTCTCAAGAGCTATCTATTGCCCAATCTGAGAGTTCATTAGTTTTTGTTTCTCCTGTGTTGGCTATTAAAACTCCTAAAAAGAGGGGATGAAATCCTTTAGCCTCCAAGGTTAAAGAAGAGATTGAAGTTGGCATTCAGTCAACTCTTCTGGATGTATTTTTGCACATTCTTAAAACTAGCAGAGTGGCTCATTCTCCTGCTTCACAATGAGGGTTTTGTACTAGAATGTCAAGGGTCTAAATGTCCCTGACAAGAGTTGTAAGATTAAGAAGTTTATCTTATCTTCACATGCAAACATGATTCTTCTTCAAGAGACCATACTTTCTAAAGAGTCTTTTGAGAACTCTTGTAGGAATTGGTCTTCTCGGGAGTTAGGTTATGTTCTTTGCTCTAGAGCTTTTGGAGGTCTTATTTTCTTTGGAAGAGTAAATTTATTAAAGGTTGTATTTTGGAGTCAAGATCCAATTGGAAACTTATTGAAGTTATTTGGTTTGATGTGAAGTTCTTTATTTTTAATGTCTATGGTCCATCTTCACCCTAGGATAAACTCATCCTTTGGGAATCCCTGACTAACCAAATTAGTAAGCTTGAAGATCTTCCAATTGTTGTAGGGGGTGATTTTAATGCCATCTCTTCACCGGTTGAAAAAGTTAAGGGTAATGATACTGCATAGAGGGTCATAGAAGTGTTCAACTTTTTTATTCAGAACAATGCATTGTATGATGTTCCTTTTTTGAATGGGATATTTACATGGACCAATCGTAGGTCTGCTGCACCTATTTCATCTAGGTTGGATAGACTTATTATTTCCTAGGATTTGAAGCTTTTGAATTTAAATTTATCTACTCAAATTCTTTCTTCTTTAGAATCTGATCACTTCCCTATTTCTCTTGATTTGACATACCCATCTAAGCCTAAACAGTTCTCCTCCTTTAAGTTTGAAAGCATGTGGTTCACTCATCCCCATCTTCTTCAGCTACTTCAGTGTAATATCCCTTGCCCAAACTAACTGATTTTAGCTCAAGGAATATTGTCAAACACTTGTATGCTTCCTTTCACTACTAAGAAATTTAGAATGTTTGCAAATGACATTACAATGCCTCTTACAATGAACTAATATGCAAGTGTAGTTCTTTTGGTACTTACAATGCTTATACATGGAAACTACATATGGAATGCATACCTGTAGCCAACTAACATTTTGACAAATAATTGACATACAAATATTATGCTAATCATATATGCTATTAGATGGACATTTCATCAAACAAATGGTATGCAACATGTATCTCCTTTATTGAATTCATTCTCATGTACAATGTTGCTATGAGTTTGCGAAGACAAATGGGTTTATAATAATGACTACAGTAATGCTAACATCTGATTCTAAATTATCACAACAAAATCATATGCCTAAAAATTACAATGCTAACTACTAATAGATGCAAGAGGAACCTAATAATAGTGATGCCCAAGAATGGAGATGAATCAAGCACAAGTATTATAGTGTGGCATTGTTCTTGCATATTGTAGCAGCCAACAATAAAAGTTAAGCACAAATAGAAATCCTAAATTGAAGCTCTCTTGAATACCAAATTTAGTGGATATTTGACCACCTCAAATGGTTACAACACTAAAGAGTTGACGTTCTCCAATGGCTGACTAAAATTAGAAACCTTAGTTTCTTCTCCCAAGTTCTTATCAAATGTAATTCACAATAATCGAATGATTAATAATGAAGCTCTCACCTCTATTTATTATTTTCCTTCACCCTTATAGAAGGAAATAAAATATTATTTCATTGCATTCTCTAGAAGCTTCCCCCTAATACAATAATTAGTTGTATTTCTAGAAAATGCACTCTCTAGAAGCTTCTCCCTTGCAATACAATAATTAATTGTGCTTCTAGAAAAATAAATTAATTAAATATAAAGTCACCTTTTAATTTAATTTATTTAATGACTTTATAAGAAATTAATTTAATCAATTTCTCCTTATTTCTCCACTTAGCCTTTGGAGAATGTAAAGGCTAAGAGCTCCACTAAGATGCTAAAAAGAGGGGGACATTACATTCAGCAATGGTGGATTAGTGTGCCTTTATGTATAGGGACTAGAATGTTTCAATTTGCTAACAAGCTTAAATTTGTAAAGTCCAAAATTAGTATCTAGAACAATGAATTCTCCAAGAACATGTTCCATGAAAAGGCTAGGGTTGAAAATGATCTTAGTCTTATTTTAGATCATGTTGCTGATTTTGGTCTAAATGTTGGGATAATTGAGAGACAAAAATCTCTTCAATGCTATTGGGAAATTTTGGGTGCTAGGGAGGATATTGGAGATAGAAATCTTGAGAATTGTGGTTAAAAGAGGGTGATAGGAACACAAAGTTTTTTCATGCTTTTGCTAAATGTATGGAAGTGTCTTCATCTATTATGTCTATTAATAGTGTGTCATCGAGAGATGTGTCTATATCACAACAAGATATCAACAATGAGAGTGTAGGTTTTTATAAAAACTTACTTGCTCTTGGTGTACCCCTAAGAGATGATAAGTGTGATAGGAGTGTGTTACTATAGTCCATCCCTTCCTTAGTTACAAATCAAGATAATGTTGATCTTATGAAACCTTTTAGTATTCAGGAACTTCATTCTATTGTTTTTTCTATGGTGCCAGAGAAAGCTCTTGACCCTAATGGTTTTACCATGCTATTCTATCAGAAGTGTTGGGATGTTGTCAATTTTGACCTTTTATTGGTAGTTGAGGAATCTCGTAAGAAAGGATATATTCTCAAGAGCTTTAACAGAATGAACCTTACTTTGATTCCAAAATCGAAGTCTCCTCAAACTTTTGCTGATTTTAGGCCAATATCACTATGTAATTCCATTTATAAGATCATTACTAAAGCTATTTACCTTAGGCTTAAACCCCTAATCCCAAGATTAGTATCTCCTCAACAAGGTGGTTTTGTTCTTGGTAGGGATACCTCTAATGGGGCTCTTGTTGCTTTGGAAGTTCTACATACCATTGAAACTTATCAGACATCTTCTCTTGTGGCTAAGTTGGATATGATGAAAGCTTATGACAAAGTGAATTGGGCATTTCTCTTGGAAGTCCTTTCTAAATTTTGTTTCTTAGCCACCTGGTGTAAAGGGATTAAGAAGTGTCTATATGGAGCCACTTTTGCAAACATTATTAATGGAAAACCTTTTTTCTTTTCTCAAGCAACCTAGGAGGTCTGACAAGGGGATCTGATATCTCCTTTTTTGTTTATTATAATGGTTGAAACCCTTAGTAGATCCATACACAGGCAAAATTTTTTGGCTAATTGGAAGGGTATAAGTATTTCAAATTTAGATCTCTTTGTGACTCATAATTTTTTTGCTGATGATATGCTTCTATTCGAAAGATCTTCTATTTGTGAGGCCAGATGTATTATGCAGTTTTTGGATACATATACTTCTGGGTTAGGTCAGGTCATCAATCTAAATAAGTCAAAAATATTTATTCTCTTTACACCTGAGTCTATTAAATAAAGGATAATTAAAATTTTGGGTTTTTCAGTGGATGAGTTGCCTTCCACATATCTGGGGATCTTGTTCTTTATGGGTCAAGCAAAAGCTTCTTTTTGGGATAATGTTATCACTAGGTTAAAAAGTAGAATCTCAGCCTAGAATGCGAGGTGGCTTTTTCTCTAGCAAAATTTTATTGATTAAAATGGTTCTTTTAGCTATCCCAAATTACTATATCTCAGTTCTTTAAGCACCTACATTGATAATTAGTCAAATTGAAAAAATCATACGTACTTTCTTATGGTCTTCTAATATGACAAATACTAGAAAGATTCCCCTCATGTTTTTGTAGAAGCTCTCCATAAGTAAATTGGCTAGAGGGGCTGGAGTACAAAAGCTTATCTCTCTAGAATAAAGCCTTTAGTGGGAAATTGGTTTGGAATATTTATTTCAAACCTCAGTCAATTTGGTGCCAAATTATGCAAGCCAAATATTTAGATTCTTCTTACGTTCATAGAATATTTTCTATTTATAACCCCCCTTCTGGGTTGTCAACTTAGAAGTTCTTGATGACTTCTAGAGCAGTTGTTTCCAAGTTCCTTTCTTGGTAGGGTCATTTTGGATTTAATGTTTCCTTTTGGAAAGATTCATGGAATGGGTGCCCTCCACTATGCCTCAATTCTACTCTAAAGCAAGTAATGGGGGTGTCTTCATCATGTTGGGGGGTTTTTTTAGTGAATTATGTGGATCATGTTGACATTGTATCACATAAGGTATACTGGAAAGACCCCTTCTCTCTTCCTATTGGAAGAATTGGGGCTAAGAAATTAGTTGATATTCTGGCAAATAGATTGGACTTTTTGTCCAAAGGATGCGATAAACTATTGTGGTGCCCTGCTAAAAACAATGTGCACTCTGTTAACTCTAGTTATTTAAGTCTAATACTAATATTTACTTTGACTCAAATTTGAAATTACAATTATAGTTATCTACAATTTCTTTCATACTATAAAATATTCATAACTAGATGATTATATAGTGAACTCCACTATAATTTCTCTTAAAATATAACTAAATACAATTATTTATTTATTAACTTCCCACTTACTTTAATAAATATTAAAGCATTAGGCAATAGCCTACACACAACGGTAACATGTGAGCCTCTCATGTGGGAGGTCTTGGGTACAAATTCACTTAACACATAAAATTAATTAATTCAAATAAATAACAATAATTACTCTAAGTTTCAGCCATCTACCAATAAAAAATGAATAAAAAATAAAGCATTTATATGCAACTAATAGTTTAAATAAATTTAAATATTATTTAATACCAAAATCCACTTTATAACTAAATGAGTAGTATTAATTCAATTTTTAAAATTAATGAATAATAATAATAAATTTCAATTTTTAACAATAATAAATCTAAAAACTATATTATATTTTTATAAAATAAAAATAAATATACAATTAGTATTTTCACATGCATTTGATCTCTCAAATCATGCAACCATACTATACTTCGTTTTCTATTTTTAGTATATTTCGTTTCACATACATGCATATGTTTAGCTACAACATTATATTCTCTCAGTTAATCTTTTACTTTTCCAATAAATTTTGCAATTAAATTATTTTAGATATAAGAAGAATATTTATCTTTATTTAGAAAACTCATGATAATCACATGACAAATTTGAAGTTTGAACCCAGATGTTCAATTTGTTATTTTCTTCCAATTTTCTATAATCGAATTAAAAAGGGTTTTAAACAAATACAGTCATAATAATTTTATAAATTTTTCTACAGTTTTCCTCAGTCACATTTTCTCGGTTAATAAGTTATCCTTTTCAAAATCTACAACATAATTATTTATCCAAAGATTAACACAATAAATTAATGAGCATTATGCAAGCACCCAAGAAGACACAAAGTAGACAAATATTTCAATAAAATTCTACAAAGGATTTTCAAACCCTACCTCAAAACAACAACGAAAATCTGAGACAACCTATGAATGCATGTAAATCCAAACCCTCCGAAACTTTTAACAATTATTTTGCTCCAATTCCAATTTTTTCTCCCTAAAACCTGTGTGTGGAGAAATGAGCTCTAATATCCTAACAAAGAATTTTCTCCTCTTAGGGTTTCAGTTTCACGAATATGCAAAAGCCTTTCTTTTTATTATTTTAATTAATTAATTTTTTGTGCATACTTTTTGCATTTTAATTATAATAAAGTTTATTTAAATTATTCTCACTTTTTTTTATTAAATAATAAGACGTATTTAGAAAATATATTTATTAATATTTAGAGTTCATTTTAAAAATTAATTATTAATTAATTAATTAAATTTGATTAAATTTTGGTTTTTCTTTATAAAAAAATTCGTTAAATTGAATCATATAATAATATCTTTATTTGATTTAATTATATCTAAAAATCACAACAATCCAACAAACTTAATAAGAAAACTCATCTAAAAGACAAAGTACAAAATCAAACTTAAAGGGTCAAAATAAAAAATCCACATCACTTGACAATTCAGAAGGGTACATAACTCAGATACTTGTCCTATATTTTAAGACAATTGACTCAGGGTTAGGATTTGGACTCAAGAACTATCTCCCCTCTTTACCATTAAGATAATGCAATAGGGCATGTCCATCCTAGCAATTCAGGAAAGTTGATGTCTAGTACCTACAATCTACATAAAGCCGAACATGTACATATGCATATAAATATAAACTAAACAAAAAATTGCAAGGAGTGGTACATTGTGTAGATCTTGATTAGCAGATGACTATGTAACTCCCTCCCTCAACCACAATAGAAATTTCAAACATAAAGTAAAACATACATGTATACCATACACATGAAAGTATGGGATAAGTAACCATAAAACCACATATAAATCACTCATATAATTGTAATTACAAAAGAAACTCTAATCACTATATAAAACATACAAAGTATCATCATCGAAAGAATAACGATGAACACATGAAATAATCAAGTATCAAGTAGCTCATCAAATATATAACTACGTATGAAATAACAACAATCAAATCAGGTAACCAAGTACCACTAAATCATAACACATAACCATAAAAGTTGGCCTAAAAAAATTTCACAATAAAATATGAAAAGAAAACTAGGGGTAGGCACTATAGTGATCACCTAATCCATTGGATTAAGCGACCTCAATTTCATTGGTTCCACTATTTCCTTTTGTTCCCTTCTTTGTCTACATTTGATTCATCTCATTCCTTGTTTGTTCTACATCAAATTTTCCTTTTCCTTTTTTGTGTTCATTGCTTGGTGTTGTTGCTTGGGTCATGCAATCTTTCCTTACATGTCCAATCTTGTAACAACTATAGCAAACTAAACTTCTAATCATGCAACTCTTGAATTTGCCTCTAAAATGCGTCCTAATGTAGTTTTCTACAATATGACCATATTCACCATAATAATGACAACTATACCATTTTTTGTAATACCAATTATAAGAGTTACCTTGTTTGGATGCATTTGTTTGACTTTTGGTTATCCAATTGGATTTTACCTTGGATATGCATCATTGAGCTCTATGTCCATATTTCTAACAATTGTAGCAACGACCTTCAAATCTAGGTGCAACTGGTGTATTATTTGCCTTTGACCTACATTCATGTACTTAGTGTCCTTGTTTCTTGTAGTTAAAATAATATCCATTTAACTTTGGTTTAGGATTTTGCTTGCCATTCTTGCTTCTACAAATATTTGTTGTATATCCAGATTTCCCACAGTAATGACATATAGGTTTGTTGTGTTTTGGCTTTGCATCCCTTTGTTCTCCATTCTTTGATGATTCTCCTTCTTCAGTGGATGAAAGGTGCTTGGTATAACCTAATCTAGAGGTATCATTAGTTGTTCTTGGTAATCTCTTTATTTCTTCAAAGTATCTTATAACTTTATTGGGTTTATTCACCCTTTCAGTGAGTTCCTTTTTAGATCTTAACTCATTTATTAGTTGATCATTTTGTGATCTCAGATTAGCAATCTCCATGTCCTTTCTATTCAATTATTGATTTGCAAGTAGCAATTGATTCACCATATCTAGCTAATTGTTTGTGAGCTTTTGCACATTAGATGTCCTTTCATCAAGTTTGGTAGTCATTTGTCTTTTTCCTTCTTTTGCGATAATTTTTTATTTTTCAACTTTCTTTTTATGTCCAGTTACTTCATACAATCTTACTAATTGGATTTCATGTTCTCTTTTTAGTCCTCTTACCTCTTTATTCAAAATGTTGTTGTTCTACAATAGGTCTGCTATGGCTACATCACTTTCGCTAGAATTTCCATTGTAAAGTAGTCCTTTAGTGTCTTCTCCTTGATAATGTATATCATTTTGTTGAATAGCCAAATCTTTCCTTTTCTTTAAGGATCCTCTTAATTCCTCTCTTGTTACTTCAAGTTGTTGTAGTATGATCTAAATGTCAAGCTTCTCCAGTTCTCAATAATTTTTCCTAGTTTGTAAGCCTCCATCTCCAAGATCTTAACTCTTAATTTTTTAGACTTCTTCTAAGAGAACAAAGATGTAATGCCAATTGTTGGAAGTCTTATTGGGAGGATAAGATATTGAGAGGGGGGGATCATGATCTACTAAAAATTTCCACTACTTGAAACAAATAAAAAATCAAATGTATTAGCATCTAACCCATCTCATATCTTAAATCATGAACCATATAACCATAAATTGTAATGATGAAATAGATCTAACCATTTATCACATCCATGAATGTAATGTAAATGTAAACACACAACACACAAGATTTGGTTATCCAGAAACCCTCCAAGGTGAAGGTAAAACTGGGGTGGGGATGAAACCCACAAATCTTCACTACTACAACAATAAAGTGTTGGAGTTGAGGAAAGCCAACTCCGAAGACGCCAAGATCACATGCATGCGAAACCTGTCAAAGAGAAGCCATAGAAGGGAAGAGCATGGAGCACGGGCAAAAACCCTAAACGGACATGAGAGCCATCATAATGCAAACACAAGAAGAAATGTATTTACAATAAGAAATGATATGATGATGATTGTGATACAATGAGAGAGAGCTCGAATATAAAGAGCTCATGGAAGCTTGTAGAACAAGCTGGAAGATAAGTGTGACAACTAGAAGGGAACAAACTCCTGTGTTGTCACCAACTAACCACAACACGCATTAAATATGAAATATTAAATAAATGCATGACCTAAGTAAGCTTAAGAAATAGAATAAATAATTAATAATTAATTATTTACTCTAACACCCCCCCTTAAGTGCAACTTAGGGAAATGCCTTAAGCTCACAAAGCTAAGATGAAATGCATAATGGGTCCCGGCAACGAGGCCATTTTAGGTACCCAAGTACAATGCAAGAAGAATGCAACCTCTGTAAGCAGGGAAAGAGAGAAAACCACATGGGAAAAACCCTCCCCTAAAAAGAGGTAAGAACCCAGTGAAGAGCTGAAGAAGTCTCCAACTAGGGAAATTGTCCCCTAAAACAGGAACAAAGAGTGATCATGAAGAAGCAGCATCACTGAAGCATGAAGAACCGCAAATCTGTCAAACTGCTGATCTGAAGAAACCTCCATGGAAGAAGAAGGCACGAACTAAGCATGTCTATATGGTAGATGATCCATCTCACCGAAATGCATAGGTAGCCAGCCACTGCAATCGCCTTGTATATAGGATCAACCACTAAATACATAGTTCACACTATCGAACCATCGAACCACGGATGCATTAGAACACAACATAACCCCCCCTTAATGCAGACGAGGTGTGATGACAGGCAACTGAGAAGGTGGGCCAAAATCTCCTGCAAACGAACCAAGAACGAGGAGAGAGGAAAAGAGGTACAGACACTGATAAAGACACGGTCTAACTGACTCTGCATGGGCTAATGTCATGGAAGGGACACTCACTTGACAAAGGGAGAATGCCTAAAACAGCAAACAATAATCCCCCCCATGGTGCTTTATGAAAAAGTGCAAGTACACCTGACTCAAAACAACGTTCATGACTCCCGAAATACAAAAGTGACAGTTTATCTCAGTGTGAAATAAAAAATGCTTCAAAAAGATAGCTACAATGATCAGAACTGAAAAAGAGCTGAACCAAAAGAAATTACAGCCGAAAAGAAAGCAAACCATGCCAGGAAAACGATCCTCGGGCCTAAAACACTCAAAATATCCACCATAGAGCAAAAAATGCCAAAACTATGATAGAAAGAGAAGAGGCCAAAAACGAAGAAAAAGGACTACATTTCTGAAAAGAACACAGAACCAGCTTTCCAAAAATATAAAGTTTTCAAAAAACTGACATGGGATGTAAAAGATATGCATGCCGGAGTCAAAAATAGGACTTCGGACTTCAACAGAAAAAATGAGGAATAAAAAAGCATCAAAACCTAAAAATACCTGTACCAAAATCTTTGTCTCGGAACGAGCTTTCCGGCGCTTCTTTTGGATCGGAAAAATACCTCCGTATGCAAGAGTTATGGCTAAAAAACCACAAGTAGGTCCAAAAGAGAACTTGAAGGAGAGTGCAAGCAAGGATGATGACATAGGGATGACATCATGCTGACGTCAGCAGACCCTAAGATTTAAATTAACGGCTCGTTAGCCGTCGCAGCAAAAAAAGTGCCACGTGGCAGCTGACGTGGCAGGGGTGACGTGGCGGGTCCACGTGGCAAGGTGCCACGTGGCGCCCATGCCACGTGTCACCCCCGCAGTGGGTACAGATTGCTGACGGGCTGCAGAGTTGTCTGAGCGGCGCTGGCAGGCGAAGGCGGCTGCAGGGCGGCAGAGCCAGGAGGAGGTGGCCGCAGGGCGGCGAAGACGGAGGAGCCACCGGCGGAGGGTGGCGGACGGGCGGCGGTCGGGAGGAGGCCGGGCCGCGGCGGAGCATGGGCGGCGCTGCCTGCTGCGGCCGCTGCGGGCTGCACGCAGGTGGCGCGGCGGTGGCCCTGCAATGGCGCGGCGGCAGCGCTGCCGAAAATATATATATTTTTTTTAAAAACCGTCGCTGCGTCCGTACGACCGTACGACAGACTCCTGGAGGCCTCAAAAAATAGCCAAAAATGCCCTGTCTCCAAAAATGAAAAGCTTTATATGAATCCTGACTGCAAACGGCCTTCTGGATCCAATGGTGATGTCCGTTCGGGCTGAAAGTGCTCCAAAAATTGCTGATCCCCTGATTTGAAGAAAAATTGCACAAACAAACTAGGGTTTGTGACTTCAAATCACGGCTTCAAAATTTCTTCAACGAAGCAGCAGCAGGAAGGCTCTGATACCATGTTGGAGTTGAGGAAAGCCAAGTCCGAAGATGCCAAGATCACCTGCATGCGAAACCTGTCAAAGAGAAGCCATAGAAGGGAAGAGCATGGAGCACGGGCAAAAACCCTAAACGGACATGAGAGCCATCATAATGCAAACACAAGAAGAAATGTATTTACAATAAGAAATGATATGATGATGATTGTGATACAATGAGAGAGAGCTCGAATATAAAGAGCTCATGGAAGCTTGTAGAACAAGCTGGAAGATAAGTGTGACAACTAGAAGGGAACAAACTCCCGTGTTGTCACCAACTAACCACAACACGCATTAAATATGAAATATTAAATAAATGCATGACCTAAGTAAGCTTAAGCAATAGAATAAATAATTAATAATTAATTATTTACTCTAACATAAAGTATGCATATT
The DNA here is from genome assembly GCA_028749045.1 of Cupressus sempervirens. Taxonomy (NCBI): domain Eukaryota; kingdom Viridiplantae; phylum Streptophyta; class Pinopsida; order Cupressales; family Cupressaceae; genus Cupressus; species Cupressus sempervirens. The sequence continues at coordinate 142,200,800 of CM053786.1, forward strand.
AAGGCTACAATGATTGATCACTTTTGGTGATCTACCTTGTGAGGGGTCTTCCCTACTAAGAGCTTACAATATTTATTCAATCTACCTTGATTAAAGGATTTAAAACTCACAAATAAGTAAGCACTCTATGAGGAAATTTAAATAGGTATGTTAAAATCACTTTGTTATTAGATTTACCATAAGTCACTTGTTAGAATGTCTCACTACTTGATCCTTTAATTAGCACTCTGATGCTAGGTTAGGGATATTCTCTTTTCTAGTATGATTTTATCTCCTTATCTGATATACTATTTTCTACCCTTCATTGCTAGGTTTCTTTGTATGATCTTTGCTTTTGATCATCAAACATTGTTTTCCTTCACTATCTCTTTATTTCTCTTTATGCATATAGTCTCTCTTAATGATTTAGGGTTTAGATATTCCTTAAATAAATAGCTAGATAAGGTTCTAGATCATGATCAATGATCTAGATCTCTCCCTTTTGTCGCTTAGTCCTTCCAAATTTATAATTGGTCACACAACCTCCTAGAGATTGATGTCCTTTGACAAAATGTGTGATTAACTCCTTAGTTGTCTCTATAATCCTTAAAGCATGTGCAAAAGTCAGCCAAAATAGTTTACATAAGTGTTTGTACCATCACAAAAACATATGTCAAAGATGGTTTACTCAACACTTGAATACCCTGACACTCGGTCACAACTGATATACATGTTGTCCCTCAGGTTTTTTCTATTTGGTAGTAATTGTCTCACTTGATATGAATTGACTTTTCTTTGCTCAGTTTCTTCTATCTTTACTTGGCATAAACTGGCACTCGGTCCATATTGGGGTTCTCAACAATCTAAGAATTACTCAACTCACACTAAAATGTAAATAAATGTTACATCATTTGACCTTCATTGATTGGCTCAATCATAGTGATGACTAACCTGATGAAGTGTTTGACACTAACAGTCAATGCAACATGGATATCAACAACCATTTCACTCTCTATAAATATGACTAACTCTAAATTTGAAATTTTTTCCAGCTCCACCTGAATAGACCTAAAATAGTTTTCCAAATGTCAGGTCTAAATTATGTTTGATTGTATGGCTTCTACTACGAGTAAGGAATCACCCTCTAAATGAAGCCTTTGCACCCTCTGAATTCCTTGCACATTTAACCAACGTTAGATTTTCCTTCATCTCTATAATATTATTTGATGCATGATCCCTCAATCTAGACCCTCCATAGGCTAGACTTTCCCCATCATGATTTCTAATAATCACTCCCACCCTTGAAGGGCCAGGGTTGTCATTTTGGCAAGTAAGTTGCAAATCACTGTAATGTCCCCAGTTTAGTAGTTGTCTGATTGTGTGACTGTTAGCATTTTATTTTATTTTATTTTATTTATCCCACATTGTTTGTGAAAAGTGGTCAACCCTATGAAGTAGGAATAAAAGGAGAGCTTGTGGCTATTGTTAGGAAGGTTGAATATGAGAAGAAATTGGATGTGAGTTACGGATATGTTCTTGGCATTAGAGGATGTCTATCCTCTCTTGTGACATTCTAGAAATCATTCCCTTAGGGTTTGGCATTTTGAATTCATTGCTATTAACTTCATTAATAGGTAGCTTGGGCACATTTCTAGCTACAGGCGAATTGGTTGTTTGCTCATACCATTCTCATTCCTTGTCTGATACTTATGCCATTGTGGAGGAATGTTTCTATGAGGATCCTAGACTGATTGAAGGTAGTTTTTACTATACCGGTACTATAGCATGACACTATTCATATTACTATAGCATCAAGTTGGGAAATCATGACTCGAATGTCATGTTATAATGCTAGAGTAATTAGTGAATTGGAGAGTTTGCTATGTATTTGATTTTATTAGCTTGAAAACTAATATTATTTCAATAGTAATTCAATCTTCAGTTTTGCATAAATTCCTTCTTGTTCATGTTATGCAGTTTCAAATAGATGCAAATACATTAAAATCACTATCAATAGTTGGTTCAGTTTTTTTGGGCATTTCTAGGGTGCCCATTACAGTGGTATCAAAGCTATAAGTCTTGTCATCCTGTGGAGGTCTTATAGGGAATTTGGGATAGCTGGATAGAGGGAAAAGTGTTTGACAAAATGTCAAAACACTAAAATCAAAAATTTTAAAAACCTAAGCATTTATATTTGAGCATGTGAGAGGGGCTTTATAATTTCTGCAATACTAAAGCAAGACAAAGTAGGAGTTCAGACTTGCAGAGCGAACAAACTAGTTCATTCATGTAGAGAGATGTATAATCTAGTCATATAGACATAGAGGAGATATTCTTTGAACAAGACAACAGAATGGATGACCAAGATGATATGGATACAGGACTAGGTGGAGGCAAGAATACCAATCCAGATCAAGAGGAGGAAATGTTCAGATAGTTACTGGGTACATTAGAGGAGGATAGCATATGCAATAGGAGTAGAATAGGCAAATGGATATGATGTTTCAGCTTATAGCTAGGCAGATGGGCATCAATACTAATCCAAGTGATGCCAACAATGGAAACAATAACAATGGGAAAAATGATAACAATAGGGGCAATGATAATAATGGAGGCCGAGGCAACAACAACGGTCATGAGAACAACATTAATGGTAATAATGGACATGGAAAAATGGAATGAGGCTAATAAATTTAGACATGTTGCATGCCCATCTCGAATAGTGAGCTCAAGACCTCTTCTACCCACCTTCCTACCCAGAGATCCGGTTCAACAATTAATGAACCGCAAATTACCGAGCTACAAGATTAGTTCAGGAGGGAGTGGGAGGCTAGTCGACTAGAGTTTCAAGCAGATATTTCCCTCAAATATTATATGGACTTGAGGATGAGACACATGCCTAGATCAGGAGGGAGAAATCAAAACTTTGAGCTAAGAAAGAAAGTTGGGAAACTTTCTTTACCTTATTATGATGCTTCAAGGAAGATGACTACATGAGCTTGGGTGCAAAAGGTAGATACATACTTCTAGCTGAATCCAATGCTTGAGAAGGAAGCTATCAAGTATGTGGCTATTCATTTGGATGGTCTAGCACATGAGTGGTGGCACCATGGAATGGTAATGCTGAGACATAATCAGATCACATCTTATGAGGAGTTCATTGAGAGACTCATTGAGAGATTTGATACCAAAGATCCTAAGTTACAATTTAAGGAGTTGGCACAACTCAAGTAGTGGGGATCAGTTGAGACATATATAAGTGAATTTTAGAGGTTAGTTGTGTTGGTCACAAATATTTTAGAGAGGAGGTTAGTAGTATTGTTTATGGATGGACTCTCAAATCCCTTAAGGGGTTGGGTCAAGGGCATGACCCAGCTACATTACAGGAGGCCACTAAAAAGGCTCATGACCTAGCACCTTCTTCTTTTAGGAGAAAATTTCAACACAGGGATTCATATATGAAGAAGGAAAAGGAGAAGGTCAAAAAATCTTTTCATAAGGATGCTCAACCAAAAAGGGATAATAAGTTGGATAATGACACCCTAAATGAGTTGAGGAGGAAGAAGCTATGCTTTTATTGTAGAGAGCCTTGGGACTTATCTCATAAGTGTCTTCTCAAGGCTAAGGCAAATCAAATAGAATATTTCTTGGCAAAGGAGTCACAGTCTGAGAAGGAGGATCAACACTCTAATTCAGATGAAGATAACACTACAAAGGAGAGCAGCATTCCTAAGGATGAGAAGTTATTAGCACAATTAATGGGGGCTTAGAAGGCAATCATATTTAAGGTTAGGGGTACTATCCAGGGGCAGAAAGTGATCTCACTCATTGACACTAGGGCTACACATAATTTCATAGATGCACAATTGGTAGCCAAGAGAGGTTTACAGACTAAGGAGTACATTGGGTTTAGATTCATGGTAGCTAATGGTGACAAATTATTATGCACTCGAAAGATATCTAATCTTCACATTAGGTTTGGAGATGGCTATGAGTTGGAGGATGAGTTTTATGTAGTAGACATGGGAGACTATGATGTCATCCTCGGCGTGACATGGATGGCCTCACTAATGGATTTCACACTCAACCTAGCAAAATTGGAGATGAGGTTCCAACATGGGGACATAACTATTGTACTTGGAGCACTTTCAGATGGGAGCTACAGAGTAATCTCCTTGAGGAGAATGGAGAGACTATTTTGGCATAATGATGTAGAGTAGGTGATAGAATGTTTTACTATGCTAGCCTCATAGGAGCCACAAGTAAAGAGTCATCCACTAGGTATCCAGGAGATACTTGATAGGCATGCAAAATTTTTTGGTGAGATTCCACATGGGGTTCCTCTTGATAGAGGGATAGAGCATGTTATTGAGCTCGAGGAGGGAGCCAAACTAGTTATGATTACTCTGTGTCATCATCCTATCATCCTAAGAAACCCAAGGATGAGAAAGAGAATGCGATTAAGGATTTGTTGGAGATGGGGCATATCAGGCCTAGTAAGAGCCCCTTTACTTCAGTAGTAGTATTGGTAAAGAAGAAGGATGGGACGATGTGCATGTGTATCAATTATAGGGCATTAAATAAGAAGATCATTAAGAATAGATATCCCATCCTGCAGATAGATGAGTTGCATGGTGCATGCTTCTTTACAAAGATTGATTTATGGTCAAGGTATCATCAAATCAAGATAAGGGTGGAGGACATTGAGAAGACAACCTTTCGGTGTCACTATAGCCACTTCAATTTTTTGGTTATGCCATTTGGGCTAACCAATGCCCCTGCTACATTCTAGAGTTGCATGAATCAGGTATTCAGGGGGTAGCTTAGGAGATTTGTCCTAATTTTCTTTGATGATATTTTGATCTTCAGTAAGACTTGGGAGGAGCATTTACAACATCTTGACATGGTGGTGTCAAATTTTGGAGAAAGAGTCACTATATGCCAAGAAATGTAAGTGTGAGTTTGGGTTGATTGAGTTACTATACCTTGGACATATCATCAACATAGATGGAGTTTGGGTAGATCCCAAAAAGATTAGAGCTATTGTTGATTGGCCTACCCCTACAAACCTCACACAACTTAAGGGGTTCTTTGGTCTCTACAAGTTTTATAGGAGATTTTTTAAGGGATTTTCATAGACTGTTGCACCCTTGATAGACCTTACCAGGAAAGGAGCCGTTGTATGGACAGGGGAAGGTCAGAGATGCTTCAATCATTTCAAGAAATTGATGTCATCATGTCCAATATTAGCTCTATTGGACTTCATGAAGCCATTTGAGCTTCACTGTGATGTGTTAGGTGATGAGATTGGGGCAATCTTGATGCAGAAGAAGCATCCCATTGCTTTTGAGAGTAGGAAGCTCCATGGAGTGGAGAGGAGCTATTCCATCTATGATCAAGAGATGTTGGTTATTATGCATGCATTGGCCAAGTTTTGGTCCTACCTAGTTGGGGGGAAGTTTGTCATCAAGACTAATCACAACAACATCAAATACTTCATGACTCAATGTGATTTGAATGATAGACAATAGAAGTGGATTACAAAGTTGTAGGCTTATGACTTTGACATTGAGTTTCTCAAAGGTAAGAAGAATGTGGTGGCAGATGCTTTATCTAGGAGACCTCATATTTGTGCTCTAGCTAAGATTATAAGAGATTGGAGAAATAAGATTATGACAGAGTATGTGAGGGACACTTGGGCTTCTGGAGTGATTGTAGGCACCATACAAGATGATCGTTATGTGGTCATGGATGAATTGATCAAGTTCTAGGGTAGGATACATTTGATTCCTTCATCACAGTTTAGGGAGGTAATAATGAAGGCATTTCATGATTCACCTACAACTAGACATCCAGGGGTCTTTAAGACCTAAAAAAAGATTCATGAGTGGTTCACATGGAAAGGGCTCAAGGATGATGTTTAGAAGCATGTCAAGGAGCATGTCGTTTGTCAACAGAATAAGGGAGAGCACACATATCCTGCAAGGTTGTTACAACCTTTGCCCATTGTAGATAGGAAATGGGAAAGTATTTCTATGGACTTCATCACCAAGTTACCATGAGTATAGGGTAGAGATTGCATCTATGTGGTAGTTGACCGACTAATGAAGTTTTCTCACTTCTTTGCTATTCCATCCACTTACACAGCAACACAGGTGGCCGATATTTTCTTCAGAGAAATATTTAGGTTACATAGGCTACCTAGTTTCATTGTCAATGATCGAGATAGCAAATTATGAGTGCTTTTTGGTAGGAATTATTTGGGTTGTGTGGTACATATCTTATACCTAGCACTAGTTATCATCTACAGACAAATGGGCAAACAAATATTGTGAATAAATGGGTGGAAGGATATATGAGGAACGATGTGATTGCACAACAGAGGGCTTGGGTCAAATGGCTACATATCAGAGAGTATTATTATAAGACCACTTATTATATATCCATCATGATGACTCCATTCATGGCATTGTATGGTTATGAAGCACCTAGTTTTATGGATTTGGTTTTGGGGGATAGTAGAGTGCCTGAAGTAAAAAAAACTTCTTGCAGGATAATCAGGATATTTTGAGGGTGCTCAAGGAGAATATACAACAAGCCCAAAATTAGTAGAAATTATATGCTGACCAGCACCGGATAGAGCATAGCTTTGAGGTTGGGGATATGGTTTACTTGAGGCTACAACCATACAGATAGTCATCACTCAAGAAGAGCGGAGCACATAAGTTAAAGCCTAGGTTTTATGGGCCCTACAAATTGATTCGCAAGGTGGGTGAGGTTTCCTACGAGATTGAGCTTCCAAAGGGCAGTTGAGTGCATAATGTGTTTCATGTGTCAAGGCTTAAGAAAGCCATTAGTCAGAGAGTTGTGCCTTCTGCAGATTTGCCACCATTAGATGAGGAGGGGAAGCTCGTATTAATTCCTGAGGCTATTCTAGATACCATGGAGAGGACTCTGCAGAACATGGTGATTAAAGAATATATAGTTAGATGGAGAGACTTGCCAAAGGAAGATGCTACTTGGGAGAGTGAACAAGTGTTATAGAAAATAGGACTGAGATTGCTTGTGGACAAGCAATTTTGAGGGGGGCGGACTATAATGTCCCCACTTTAGCAGTTGTCCAGTTGTGTGACTGTTAGCCTTTTATTTTATTTTTATTTTATCCCACATTGCTTATGAAAAGTGGTCGACCCTATGAAGTAGGAATAAAAGGAGAGCTTGTGGCTATTGTTAGGTAGGTTGAATATGAGAAGAAATTGGAGGCATGAGTTATGGATTTGTTCTTGGCATGAGAGGACATATATCCTCTCTTGTGACATTCTAGATGTCATTCCCTTGGGGTTTTCCCTTTGGAATTCATTGCTATTAGCTTCATTAACAGGCAACTTGGGCACATTTCCAACTATAGGCGGATTGGGTGTTTGCTCATACCATTCTCATTCCTTGTCTGATACTTATGCCATTATGGAGGAATATTTTTATGAGGGTCTTGGACTGATTGAAGGTATTTTTTACTATACCAGCACTATAACACGACACTATTCATATTACTGTAGCAGCAAGTTTTGGATATCATGACTAGAATAACATGTTATAATGTTGAAGTAATTAGTGAGTTGGAAAGTTTGCTATGTATTTGATTTTATTAGCTTGAAAACTAATATTATTTTAATAGTAATTCAATCTTCAGTTTTGCATAAATTCCTTCTTGTTCATGTTATGTGGTTTCAAATCTATACAAAGACATTAAAATCACTATTACCAGTTGGTTTAGTTTTTTGGGCATTTCTAGGGTGCCCGTTACAATCACTTAGTTCACTTTTTTGGATATGTTACCCTAAAGTTTGAGTTTACAGTAGGGTATATTTATTTCTTTGTCACTATTTAACAAGGTTAAAACCTTCTAACAAGGATTCAAGGTCTCCTAACATGGATCTATCCTCTAACAAGGACCATTGTATTGAATCACAAGATCACATACTTTCACAAGTAACTTATATATTAGTACACTATCTTGTGGGTATCATCCCCACCAGGATTTTCCCTTTTCTTAAGGATCATTGTCTTATAGTGTAGGATTTTATCTTATTGTACATCATTATTTTAATTGTTGGAGTTGATATTTATAAGTTTGGATTTAAGTTCACTTTGTTGCAATTCATTCCCCCCCACGCCCCCTCTTAGTTATTTGTAGACTTTACTTCTAACAATGTGTGTGTGTATCTTACTATCTATCTATCTATCTATCTATCTATCTATCTATCCATCTATCTTTATATCTATCTATCTATGTGTGTGTGTGTGTGTGTGTGTGTGTGTGTGTGTGCGTGCGCGCGCGTGCATGCACGCATGTGTGTGTGTAGAGAGAGAGAGAGAGAGAGAGAGAGAGAGAGAGAGAGAGAGAGAGAGAGAGAGTTCACTACTAAGCCAAGGAACTGATCATGAAGACAAAGCAAGATCAATTATCTCAAAGTATGTTTTAAATCTAAATAACTTGGATTCACCACATATTTTACATGGAATTGAATAAGAAGGTTTTCCCCCTTATACATCATAAATTAATTCTCTAAGATTTAATTTCAATCAAAACTTGTAAATTTATATGTATAATTATGAGACTATAAAGATAGGAGAAATCTTATTAGGGAAAATACACACTTCCAAGAGCATTAAAAACCCTAATCGTGGACTTAAGGACAAATTAAGTAAGGTCCTAGTTGAAGACATTACAGTGGTATCAAAGCACATTCCTGCCATCCTATAAGTTAAAAAAAGAAACAAGGGTAATGAATAAGAAATAGAAACATGCATACCATTCATTGAAAACAATACAAAAAGAGAAATACTTAATACATCAACAAAAGAAACCAATGAAGATTATGGGAGCATAAAGATATAGAAAGAGATAAAGCATTGTATATTGAAGCAACAGTTACATCATTAAATACAATCCTGAAGAAGGGATACATGTAGATGTTTTGAATCACTATTAATTAAAGAATAATGATATTAAGCTTAATAGTGAACATACAAATATAGTAAATGCAAATAATTAAGAGGATTATTGTAGAGATTTGAAAAAGGAAGAGTATGACATACATATAGCACAAAGACCAAGCAACAAATGTAATATCTTATGCTTATTCAAATAATGAAGAATATTTGCAAAGCATTTATAGTGGATTTATAAAGGAGAAGATATGCAAATATGGTAGCAAGAATAGATGAAACATTATAACGAGATATTATCAGATTGGATGAGGAGAAGGATATCAATAACTAATGCTCATTGAGCATCAATGGTCACAACAAAAAATGAGAAAAGGAATTACATTCCATATTCTTAGAGAAGCTATCTAATTTGATACTTCTTCCCATGAGAGATTGTTCACATGATGAGAGATATCACATTAATCTTAGTTCGACAACTAAGAGAATGTATTACCATTTGTATTTTTTTAATTGAATATGAATAAAACCCAATATTTTCTTTGGGGAGAATATTCTTAGTGAATTTCAAGAATGAATCCAAGCTACACTTGGTGGAAAGCATTTTTAATGATTGTCAAGATTGATCTAAGTCATGCTTGGTGGAGGGTGCTCTTAGTGAACGACAAGAATGATCCAAGCTATGCTTGGTGGAGGGTGTTCTTAGTGAACACTAAGATTGATCCAAGCCATACTTGGTGGAGGGAATTCATAGTGAATGCCGAGAATGATTCAAGCCATGCTTGGTGGAGGATGCTCTTGGTCAAAGTCAAGATTGATCCAAGCCATGCTTAGTTGAGGGTGTTCTTAGTGGACATTAAGATTGTTTCCAGCCATGCTTAGCAGAGGGTATTCTTGGTGCACATCAAGATTGGTCCAAGTCATGCTTGGTGAATGACATTCTTGGTGGATGACAATTGAAGCCATGCTTTGACGAAGGTCATTTTTGGTGAGTGTTGAGGCTTGATCAAGGACATTCTCGATGAGTGTCAAAAAATGATCAAATACATTCTTTGTGAGTGTCAAAACTTGATTACAAACATTCTTTGTAAATGTGTAAATGTTGACATGAAAGTTGGCACCCTTGCTTAAAGTTTTTACCTAAAGGCAACCTTGTGTAACATGGAAACAATCTCAAAAGTGTTGGACTTTGCAACTAGAGATTCAATCTCTATAGAAGGTCAGCTTCCTTACTATTTGGGTGCACCTAACTACCCTTGAGAGGAAAAGGGAGAAGGAGATGCATGAAAATAAAACTACCTAATCTAATCTAAGGGGGTGATACAAAAAAATAGTATGTTTAGTCTTGTCTCTACCTAACAATTCATTATTCACCAATATAACCTCAAAATATATTGATTCAGACTTTGTCTTAGTTCAACAATCAAATGCAGTTTAGGAACCAAAAGAGATGCTATAAGGAAGGAACTTCACTCTATATCATTCAAGGCCAGATAGATATAGTCATGCAAATTGAAGAATGGAAGCAATACACTAACAAAGGCAAGAAGGTTTTGCACTTATATTAATGGGAGAAAGAGGTGCAACAGAAATATATTCATTCAAAGGAAAAAGGAAATTACAGTAGTAGAGCATATGATACAACTGCTATAGAATAAGAGAAAAGATTGGCCCTCAGAAGGGTTACAAAACTTGCTTTTATAATTCAAACATAACTGAGAAAACTTCTACTTCAAGCCAAAGCCAATTGTTGCCATTAAATTTTTGCAAAGAACAATCATTGTTGATCCAAAGAAGATTTGATTGAGTGCATGCCCATATGTAGAAAATCATGTCTTTCATACTAATTCTATACTCGAAGAGACAAAAACGACGGTCATAACTACATAGCTAGCTAGAAAGCTAACTCAGAGAAACGATGGAGTGTCATTTGTATCAAATAGACATGGAGATCATCAAAAAGTAGTTGCAAACGACCAAGGAATTAGTTCACTATTGAAGATTTGATTCATGTCATGTCCATAACCATGCCAAGTAAGTCATGTCAACATTTGATTAATCAACCTTGTCAGATGGCCCAATAATCTTTCAACATTCTGCCATCAAATCTAGTTTCCATTATATGTTGACCTATTGATTGCCTTAGATCACAGCTTTGTAGCCTAAAGTCACTTTGACACATTTACTGTTGCGACCTTGCAAAAGCAGTTGTTTTTCCCTAGTCACCCTTGCGCAGCTTATTATCCTTTCTAACTACATAGCCCTATGAAACCATGATTGCCCATGTTTATGCTTGATCACTACGTTGTATCTTATCTACTTGTTAACCTCTTAACTATTGTGACCCCATGACATCATAAAATTACCCTCTTCGCATCTTCATAACAACTAAGGTTTTAACATTTATTTTGCCTGCGATGTTGCAAGACCTCTATCTTTGACCTTGTCGACTCATTATAGCTTGCTTTCACCTTGACCTCTTAACCCTTGTGACCCAGCAACTGCCTCCATTCGTTGCTTCACAGTCAATTTATGCCTTAGCATTTAAAACTAGTGACCATGCCAACAAGCATTGCATTAGGTGTTCCTAACCACTTTTTCCCAGTCGCAACTTAAGACTAAGGGTGGCATAAAATGCCTACGACACTGCGACTGCTGAAACTTAACTACTAGTGTCGCCTTTTGCATGGTCGCCACTTAAAACTCGACTGAGGTTAAGAATTTAAGTTTTGACCTGGCAAAAACATAATGAGTCACACTATTGCAGTGGTTAATAGAGAAAAGCAAGTAGTAACTGTGAAACAACAATCACTGTTAAGGATGATTTTCGCACTACTAGCAAACTTGACACAACACATAGATCTAAGAAGATGAAAATAAATATTCAAGATGAGAAAATAACATGCAAAAATTAATGAATAGAAAGAAGAGGTAAGAACATAAATATTTCATTAATGGAAGGCAATATTGCAAAGCATAGTGTTACTAACAAATACAAATAGGGAAGAACCTCTAAGACATATTTACAACTAGCTTTTATAGGGTTCAAGCATAACTCTGATATTATATTGAGTTCCAACTCCAACCAAGTAGAGTTGAGATTGTAGAGAAGCAATAACTATTGATTAGAAGAAATCATGATCAGATGCACGTCCCTATGTTGGAATATTTGATCTTTACGTGTAGATATGGTTCAGAATAGATAAAAGTGACGACCATCATCATTCTGGTTGGATAGATGGATAAACCAGGCAGCCGGAGGAATGGGACTGCATTGAATAAGCATGGAGAACACTCAAAAGCGGCTGCAAGTGATCAAAAGGATCTGATTTGCCATTAAAGAGTTGCTTCTTTACTTCTCAACATGCCAAGTCAAAAGGAGTCAACCATCTGAACTCGCCATGTGGCCCAATGCCCTTGAAGTATCCTGCCATCTCACCCAACGATCTATTTTATGTTGACCCTACATCTCCTTCTCCTTTTTCCTTCAAAGAGTAGTTAGGTGCACCCTAATTGTAAGTAAGTTGACCTTCTCATGAGATTCGACCTCAGAGTGCAAGTCCCACACTTGGAGGTCGTTTCCATGTTACACGAGGTCGCTTGAGGGTCATACCTCAAGCAAGGGTGCAGACTTATGTGTCAACGGTAAATTTATAAAAAGGAACTAAAGAAAAGAATCTGTATCTCTGAAGGTTTGTTCATCAAGGAGCAAAAAAATGAAAGAGGAAAAGGAAATTGTTATAGTATATAGATGAGTTACATCTTTTAGTTTTCCTAGTATTTCAAATTGAATTTTATGATCTTCAAATTTGACAAATTTATGAATATATTGTATAGTTCTAACCTCATGTTGAAATTACGATTCTAAAGTAATTGGATTGATTCTTACACTTGCATAATTACATAGTATTTAAGGACAGACTTGAATGTCCCCTTTCTAAAATAAGATTTAATGACAATAGATATAAAAATATTATATTTTCTTTTTGATTGATAAGAGGCCGAAGCCAAAATTAATTATTATATATATATTTTTTAATTAATTCTTATTTAACTCAAATAGATTCTAACCCAAGACCTCTTAGATAAGAAATTTACAATTTATCATTGTGTTATAGTCTCTTGCTTGAAATAAAAATATAATATTAAATAATACTATTTATTTCTAAATAATAAACTATCATATAATAATATATTATCATCATATATTACATTTGATATTTATATGTATACTTTTTAAAATATCCACACATACATTGTTGATTTCGAAGTCTTCTTAATTTTTTTAACACATAAATAACACCAAAACATAAACCCTATAAAGCACACACATACCTTACTTAAAAGTATAGTTTCAACAACCTAAATTTCCTAATGCATGGCAAACCCATTTTCTTCTTACTCAACAACTTTGTTCCTACTTAATAAGCATACCTACCATTCATTCCATCATAGTTCGTTGAGAGTTAGCTTCACACATTCGTCACAACTTGTGAATGTATCATGTCCTCAAAGATTCCACAAAGTCCGGCTTGGCTTAAATTGTACATTTTAAATATAGCTCATTGTCTTTTTCATATATCAGGTAAAATGTACATCTTATAATTTTATTCTGTTTTGGGAGACTTTTAGAAAAAGACGGTGAACATGGATGGGACGTATAATACGGCAAGATTCCCATCACTTACGGAATCTGGCAACCATGTCATTTTCTGTCTAGCCGTAGTTTTTTATTTTTATTCTTTTTTTAAGAGTTTTTTTTTTTTAACGAATTATTGGGGTTACAAAATAGTGGTGTATATCTTTTTAATTAAAAGTTTTTCCATTTTAAAAAGTCATCTTGTAAATTAACACAGTTTTTTATTTTGGAAAAACTTAAGTAATTATATGAATGGTGCAACTTTAGTAATATATGATTATTGAAGCATTTGTACTTTAGTATTGGATGAATTATGTTTTTCTTATTGTCAAAGTAAATTGATAATCATATAAACATAATAATATAAAATATATTTAGAATGACGTTTTAAAATGACTATACTTTGACCCTTCTATGTATCATAGATTCCGGAACATTTATCTTACAAGAGAGCAATATATACAAGTAGCCAAGTCACATTTGAAAACAACTAAAATTGTCAAAATCTAATGTTAAATGTGTTTGAGTGAGTTTAATTTTGAACTATTAGTAGATTAGTTTATAATCTATTTATCAATTATAATAAATTGTTTTTTATTAATAAAAAGTAGTAAGGTTTATATATCAATTTATTTATATAATTTATTATGGAAACCATTTTTCTCAATGATATGATTGACTCATTTAATTAGGTCTATTTTTGGATGTTTTATTAATATTCAATATTTCTTTATAAATTTACTTTTAATTACTTTTATTTTTTTAAAGATTAGCTTTCAAAATATATGATATTTTCTTTAATACTTTGTTATAAATAATACCTGGTTATTTCACAAAATACACATCTCATCTCAAAAAATGAAATCAAAATATAAAGTCAACTTATATTTTATTATTTTATAGTACTAAAACTATATATAATATATAATATTTTTTATTATTATATTTTTTTTTCATCTTTCGTTTATTATATCAATTTATTATTATAATATTAAATAGATATTTCTATACGACATTTGTCATATTTGTCGAGACACATAGTATTGCAATCACTTGTGCATAACTAGCATAACTTTAATTTCTCCTATTTCAACTAATGAAATGTAAGTATTTTTATAATTAATTTAATCATTTCATTTTTTCTAACATTTATATTTCAAATCTTAATTTATAAAATCATGAAAAACATTTTACTTTAGCTTGATTGGCTTATATATTTTGAGTCTTATAGGAGCACATTTTCGGAACCACTACCCCTATATTTATGAAATATATATAAAATATCAAGCACATAAGACATATATGAAACCCATAAAACTTATCCAATAATATTTTAGCTATAATAGTTACATATTATAAATTATTATTTTTAATATTAGAAACTATTATTTTACACATATTTAAAAATTTATATAGTTTGAATGATAATTGTTTGTTATCTTAATAATTTAAACAAAATAAAGTGAATTCTAACATTACACTATTTTTATTTCAAATTATAATTTTTTTATTAGAAATTATTATTCTTCAAATATTTAAATATATATAAAATAGTTTTTAATCTTAAACAAATATTGATTAAATTATATTAAATTACATTAAATTACCATTACAACTCATTATTTTCTAACTAATTGATTTTTATTCTTAAACTATTATAAGTTACCTCAACTCACTATTTTCTACATGATAATTGTTTATATGCACTTTCAAAGTCTATACCCAATCTCAAATATCAAAGACCATAAATAAGATATGTTAAAGTTATAATAAAAACCATAATCCCTCTTTCCTATGTTTTTAAACATTTCATTTACAAATTAATTTGATTAACAGTTTATTAAACATATTAAACACAGAGGTCAAATTTCCACAATCCATTAAAGTTGTTGGTAATTACTTCTGGACTAGATTGTGTTGATGATGGTAAAAATTTCAACACAATCTAATCCATAACAATTACCAACAACTTATTAAACATTTATATTATCCAAAAGATCTATATGACTGATTTTAAAACATATTTTTATTATTTGAATTATTTATTTTTAATAATAAATTATTTTTTACATTGTTGTTGTTATTTTGAGACTTAACGCTCATTACATCTATTAAGTCTTCTCGAAAAATAAGTATTGATCTATGTATACATAATCTTTTAGAAACCGAAGTCTTCTAATATTGAAAAATACAGAAACTTGTCAACTGACCGCAACATTATAAAGGATGATGTCAAAATTGTAAATCAACACGAATAAAAAAAATAAAAATAAAATTATATATATATTACATTTAAAGAAAATTAAGACTTTTAAGTATTCATTTCAACTTGAGTTGGCCTAGTGGTGGAGAACTTGTCCTCTTGAAAAGAGGTCACAAGTTCAAATCCCACTGAGGGTAGGGTATGTAGCCTCATTTGTAGCGCCAAGCGCCTCTTGAAAAAGAGTACGAGGTAGTCCCGACTATGTATATATCTTCGTTTGTAGCGCCAAGCGCCTCTCGAAAAAGAATACGAGATAGTCCCAACTATGTATATATCCAAAAATAACCGAAAATTCCCAAAAATTCATGCTGGAATTTAGTTTTATTAAAAATCCGCACGTTTTTGGGTTAACATCATATTTTTATTGTGATGTGAATATTTTTATGATTCGTTTTTGAGCCAATACCAACTTTTGGTTTTTGAGCCAATACCAACTGCCACAGAACCTCACTTCTTTTCCTTAGGTCGTCCGTTCGAATCCTCTCTGTGACCAGTACTTCTCAGTCACAAGAATATGGGGATGGTAACGCTTGCGATCGGGGATGCAGTAATAACATTTTTGTGGGTGTTTTTCGTATCATGTTTGGGGGCAGGGACTTCCGTGATAGCCTCGTATTTTGATGTGGATGGACCATGGAAGCTGGTTATAACCATTGTTCTGTTGGTTGTGTTGGTCTTTCTCTTTTCTTCTTTGGGGGAAGCTATGGGAGGAGCTAGCTGGAATCCTACTGTATTGACTGCTGGCTTTGCCTTGGGTGCCGGCAATGATAGCTTGATTAGCATGGCTATCAGGTTTCCTGCTCAGGTATGGAATTAAAATATTTTGTTTTATTTAAAATTGTGTGGGTTTAATGATCTCTTTTGGGTTAAATTTCTGCCTAGGTTTCGTTTCCTTTGACTGATTCGGGATTGATGCAGTTAAAACTGAGCTTGAATGTAGGAATAATGAGCTTCTTTTGTGTTGTTTGAGTTGGAATTGGTGTATTTGATGGTAAGCTCTGACGTAGGAATTGGGTTTCAGTTGTATTGATTTAGTCGGAACGGGTGTAATTTGGTAATTGAGCTTTAATGAACGAATTGATTTACTTTTGTTTTGGTTGATTTGGCATTTAGTTTAGGTCTTAATGAGTTTTATTTTTGGAATTGGGTTTTTATCGACTTGATTGCAGTGGTGAAATTGATAGTGGAGTTAGATATAATTTGAGAACTCTATGAGATGGTTTGTTGATTGATTCGGGATTGGTGCAGTTGAGACTGAGCTTTTGAGTAGCAATACGGCTAATTTTGTGTCGTTAGAATTGGAATTGGTGTATTTAGTGGTAATCTCTGATGTCGGAATTGGGTTTCATTTGTATTACTATTATTTAGTCCTAATGGGTGTAATTTGGTAATTGAGTTCTAATATAGGAATTGGTTTACTTTTGTTTTGGTGGATTTGCGATCTTGTTTAGTTGGTAATGAATTTTATCTGTGGAATTGGGTTTCTACCGACTTGATTGGCCTGGTGAATTTGGTAGTGGGATTAGATTTAAAATGATAAATCTATAAGATAGCCTGTTGTGATGGGTTTTTGTTATCTGTGGTTTTTAGCAATAATGTTTGTATCACCTACCATGTTTTGGCTTGCAGTCCTGGAGAGTCCTTCTATCTCCACGCCATTACAATGCCCTGGTCTCTCACAATATGTGGCTTGCCCTCTGATGGAGAATGCCCAATAGTTAGCTTTGAAATTGGGCATTGTAATAAGTGCGAGTTAACATCTTACCCTTGAGCCCTTCAGCCTTGCCAGCGTTCAATAACTTTTGGCCAGGGTGATTCCCCTTGCTATTAAGTGCAATCTCTGAGTCTGCTGAAGAATTTCAGCTCAGAGAATAGCTTTAAACAGACACATCCTAATAAATGTATGTAATTC
Source organism: Cupressus sempervirens (assembly GCA_028749045.1). Lineage (NCBI taxonomy): Eukaryota > Viridiplantae > Streptophyta > Pinopsida > Cupressales > Cupressaceae > Cupressus > Cupressus sempervirens. Next base: position 142,218,542 of record CM053786.1, read on the forward strand.
TATCCCCTGAGCCACGCCAGTGCAACCTTAATTCTTTATTGTGGCCAGGTACTGGAAAATGACAAGTTGTACGATCCATGTTGGTATTGTTGTTTTGCCTCTTGGTGCGTGAGTGATTTCACTGAGAATAAATGTGACCTCGGTGTTTAAACAGTTATCGAAACTATTGTACTGTTACCTTAAATAGGTTTTTGGTGATAACTACCATGATTAGGTGCAATTTTCATGTTACCATGATTACCTGGCTTTTGAAACTTCAACAGACATCTTATATCTTTTTAAGTTATGTGTGAACCTACTTGGCCTTACACCTTTCTATACCACAGCATTGCCCCAGATAAAGAATTTCTTTGCCATTGAGCTCTAAGCAAAATTTCTTTGATGAGCATGGGTTTGTGTCTCTTCCCTGTGGCTCATCAGCTTACGATCAAATCTTTATTATGACAGCTAGTAGAAAATGACAGTCTGTATGATCCTTCGGTTGAAATTGATTAGTACCTCCACGAGATTATGTCATTGTTTTAGGCAATATTTTTAGTGGAAAACTAATGTTTTGACAATAAATGTGAGGTGGGTATCTGTAGGTTGAGACTATTTAGCCTTTGCTGTTACCATTGCTAGAATGATTTGTACCATAGTTTTGATATTCGCTGAGTACTGGATATAATTTTTTGTGTTGAGTTTTTTCAAAGTACATCTGCAATTCGCTACTGCCTAGTTTTTGGCAATTTTCTGCCGAATTTCCATCAAGCTGGAGCTGAATACTTGGCATGTCTGTGTGATATACTTGGTCTGTGTGAAAAACAGAGTTTGTTAATAAAACAGCAGTTTTCACATTCAAAAAATATGCTGTTTTTCACTCTTATAAACACTCCATGCCCAATGGGAAAGATTATTCCACCATTTTAGGATTCTTGTGCGAATTGGAGTGAAAACATATAGTTTTTTGCCTTTAAATTATATTAATAGTATCCAACATGAAGCTTTGTGTGGTCTCGAAGGCCTTAATTTGGGCCTGATGGCTGTTCCCCCCTTGGGGGCACTATCTTCAACTGCCAGTTGATTGATAAGTAGGAGATATTTTTCCACAGCAAGTCAAATTGTGATATTGCTATCAGGATTTAACTGTGTAGTTTTTGAGTCAAACTCATTGACTCATGTTTTATGAGTTGTGATTCACACAAATCCATCTCATGACAATAAATGGAACACTTAGCATTCATTGGATCTAGGTGATGCTCACAGAGGTGAAGCACCTGGACTTCCCGGGAGGTCACCCATCTCAGTACTACTCCAGGTCAAGTGCGCTAAACCATGGAGTCCATGGTTAAACCCACTCTGCTTGCAACCCCATTTGCTAATTGAATGGATACATTTTGTAACTGCATTTCATATAAAGTCATATAATTTTAGAAAAAAAATTGAGTTTTTTCTAAGTTTCCGAGTCTTGTTAAGTTGGAAATTTGCAGTATGCAGAAATAGATTTGAGTCCAGGTATACAAACTATTATTCCTATCATAAATGGGTCCAATTTTAAGTTCATTGATTGACTACTCTCTGCTAATGGTGCATGTCTGTCTCTTGGAGAATCTCTCCTTAGCTGACCTTTGAGCTTGAGAGTCATGGAGTATTCGCTACTCATCCTTCACATTTGCTTATGGCAATCGGGTCCCATCTATAATTTCTTTTGCTGAAAGATATCCTGACAGACACATTTTGAATCGAGGCTTCCTAATAATTGTGGGTTAGTGATGAGCCACAAGCCTTACCAGCAACAAACCAAATCCATTCTCGATTCTCTCATAGTTGTACACTGTACAGTTGTACTACATGTTTGCTTATCATACCCAAGTTTTATATATCCAGTGCTATTGCACAATTAAAATTGCTCTATGGGATCTTGATATGCAAGTTCTCTCATTCTCCTGTCATTTGTTGCACTGAATGCCTTCGACCTTATCTTGCGTTATCTCACATTTTAGCTCATGGCAATTGGGTTTTGTGTAGAACTTCTTTGCTGGAAAACTTCTTTACCTATGAGTTTTGAACTGGATCTTCCTTATCCAGTTCAAAATCAAATTCATTAGTGAGTTTTTGCTGATTGAACTGGTCTTTGGAATCTTGTTATGCCAGTTCTGTTATCTTTGTTTCATTTGGTTTGATCTAGACCTATAAACACAATCTTCCTCTTTAATTCAAGTTGGATTCTTCTTTTTCCCACAAGGAGTATGACAACTGTTCCATCTGTTTTTATAAGGTTGTCTATGCTTTTAAGATATAATTCAGGATTATTTTGGCAGTATCTGTTGCTGCTGTTTACTGTTTGTCAAGGATTGTTATCTCATCCAAACCATCTGCATCTTCTTTTCTTCAAATTTGGTTTATTTTCCATAAAAGTAATGAGAACACATTTATGTTTTGTTTCTCATGGGCATTTGTCCTGTTCTGCCCCAATTCTATCTTATCATGTGATTCCTTTGATGTCATTTGGTCTTTGTGTAAGAATTGGTGCCCTAGCATTTTTACTATTTTCATTTGGTTACAAGTTCAAGATATTATGTTTATTTGTTTGAACTCTGCTTTGTTTGTACTTTTGTCAGTTACTTCAAACTTCCACTGACAACAATCATATTTTCATTGTTTTGGGGAAATATTGTTACGATTCGATACCACTTGTTGCAATTGATGTGGATTCATATAATCGGAACACATTATGTTTACTAGAAGATTTGTTTTTCTGGAGAATTTTGCATTCTTATTACTTGAAAGTGACAAATGGGGGCAATTTCCCATTCTAGAGAGTAGTCAATCTGACTCGATACATTTAAAACACTAGATTAAGATATATTTATAATCTTATTCTCATAGCCGAAAATAGGTGGATAGAATTCAAGACCACTGCTCTTTGGAATGGAGGAGAATGTATATAACTACACCTGTAATGATCTTACTTGGCTCATGAAAAGTAACTTTATAAAACAGCACTATTAAAGTCTTCAGTACAATATTTTTGTTTTCTGTACTCAGTTTATTGTATATTCAGCTAGAAAATTTTAGCTATAGGATCTTTTCCATCCAAAGTAGAAAGGTAAAAGTGACAGTTAATCAGGCTCTTTTGTCTATATGGAACAGGAAAAGGCACTGTAGCTATTGACTTCCCACAGTACGGCCAAGCAAGTCCTATGTTTTTACTGAAAAGACCACATATTTTTACAAGTTTGCATTGAGGTCATCATTTTTCAAGAATTGAGTATATGTTTGCATCTTGCCTCATACTTTGGCTCAAAATCTCAAGGAAAACAATCCATAAGAGATCTTTTGTATGCTAATTTGCTTAGTTTTTAAGTTTCATTTCAGTTTTAGTTCAATTAGTGCAGAGTGGCTATTGTCAAGTTATAGTTTTAGCCTAAAGAAATGCTTACTCTGAAACCCGAATTGGGAACCTCTTTTGTTGACCCATTGCCTACAGGTGTATATCCTATTGCATTCTTATTTATATCCATGTAATCAAACTATGATATATGTGTAGATTTGGCTTCCAAGTTTAAGGGAGATTCAAATGTAGGTAGACAACCCTTTTCAAGGTATTTCTTACTTGAAACAATTTTTGGTCTGCTGCTACCCACTTTGTGATGGCCTATTTTTATTATTTAGTTTTATTTTGTTGTAATTTCATTTTGTGACTTAGATTCTCAAGTTTTTGGTTATACTTCAATTTACTATACAATAATAAGTAGTTTGATTGAGGATTTGTTTGAGGAGATCCCTTTGCTTTCTTCAAAACTAGTTGATTTTTCATGGTCAATTACACGTCATTCATTGTTTGTTCCATCACAAGTTAGAGGTTCATTTTTTGTTTTCTAATTATATAAGCTATATTCATTACTGGAGTCTCTAAATATATCTAACCACTGTGAATTCAGAATATAGTTTCATTCATTAGTAAAGTAAGAAAAATAACTAGGCTTAATAATATATCTTCTATTTAATAGGAAAGATCTGTTAAAATAATTTCAATCCACAAGGCCTGTATATATTTATAATATATAGTGCTTAACAAAAATAAAAATAAAAATTATACAAGGAATAATATATGAAGCTTACTCATACATATTTTGATGTATGCATTCTTGAGAGTGAATTATGTGGAAACCCTAATTTTGCAATAATTTCCTCAGATTGCCTGTTAATTTCCAAATTTTGCAACAGCAATTTTTTTGTCTTTTTAAGAGATGAGAAAATTTGCTTTAAAGGAGCTCCCATATTGGGGTCACCTCGTAGACCCATTCTCACATGATTAAAGTTTCAACTTTTAAGGGATGGTCTTAGATAAATTTCTATGGTTTGGGGTACTTGCATTGTCAACCAGTGATTCCTGAGATCATTAGAAACAGGTGTAAATGAATTTGGAACATACTAAGGATACCTGGACAACAAAATGAACACAAATATGTAACATGAATATCATAAGATGTGCAATCTCTACCATTATTGTTATCAGTTGTTTGGAGGCAAATGTAGTGTTCAGGGTTTTTTTTTAGGTTGATTGATCAATCCATTGGTTAAAAAAAGAAAAAAAGAAAACTGGCATTGTTAGGTGTGGTTTTCCCTGGGTAATTATTGATTAATTTGCTTTCATTGGAAACCCCCAAAAAAATACCTGGTGTAGGACACAAATCTAAGAAATGACCATAATTCTCAAAATGCAAATTTCTGTAAGAGATGTTTGCAGCAGGCATGGACACTGCTTGGCATCTATTTAAAGCCTAAACAGATGTCTCCTGCTACAGAATTGCTAAATAGAACTGGAAGTAAATGAAATATTATAAGTTTTAAACTACTTAACCAATTTGTTGCTTTTACACCCAGATTGTGGTCCAGTTCACACCTGGATTGGCTGCGGATCCTGATACACTGTGGCCCTGAAACGCCCACTTTCGGTTTGTTCATGTATGCCCTGCAACATGCCTGGCCAAACCCAGATTGGCTTTTAGTATAAGGCTTTTAAAGGCTAATTGATTTAATAACATGTAACAATAATAATATTTCCTTTTTAAATTTCTGTATTCTAGGAAATTACATAGAATGTTTAACAAAATATCAAAAGATGCAATATGAGACAAATACTTGTGTGGAGGTTTCCCTTCCAAGTAAATATCCACGAGTAAGAGCAAGAACTGCTTCTAAACATTTTGGAACACTTTATGAAGAGTCATGTGTTCACTCACTCTAGAATATTGAAACTGTTGATTCCTCATTTATATAACATGCTACAGTTTGTTGAGAAATATATAGGCTTTAATACCAAAGGTTGGGAATTTTCAATCTCTATCCAAATAATCAATCTATGACTACGAGATTCAAGGTTTGGACTACTACAATATGAAATATGGAACTTGTCAGCAAATCTAAAACTAAAAAATACTTTTGTTGATTTCTTGTGCTCATTTACTACAGGCAATGATTTACCCTCCCAACCATAGATAATCCATGATCGTCTCCCCGAAGCAGTGCACATGCCATCTACTTAATAAAGCAGACCATATTTTTCCATCTATTTCAAGAGAGGAAGATTTATCTTTCTTTGTACCAAACAAATGGGATTCACAAAGGGATGCCACACTTCCAAAGTTTGGGCTTCCAGTTAATTAAATATAATAATTATTATATTATTTTACATATATATTATAATATCATATAATAATAATTTTATAGTTAATGATATGATAATTTTAATTATAATACAATAATATAATTTTATATTATTAATTACAACCTTTATGTTATTTCTGTCAACCTGAAGGAATCCGACCATAGCTACTATAACTTTAATACTCCCTTTTATCTAGGGAGGAATTCTTCTGAACAACCATGTCACATGGTAACAACCATTCTAGCTGCTCCCAGAGGATGGGTCTGTCATGGCTACAACCATTGATGAAAATCAAATAAAACATAAGTGCTTATTGTCATGTTAACACGATGTTCACTATAGCTACTCCTAGACGGTGAATAGGCACAATCATGGAATGTCTTCGATGACATCCACCATACCTACTTGCAGAGGGTGGATTCATCATGCCTACTCACAGAGGATAGAAAAAGGTCTTACGCCTCAAACTTCTCCAAGAGAAGAGTGTATTACCACCTTGCCTACTTGTAGAGGGTGGGTTCTACCATATCTACTCGCAGAGGGTAGGCAGTGCGGGCTTGCACCTCAGATTTCTTCCAGAGAACAATGAATTACCACCTTGGTTCCACCATAGCTACTCATAGAGGGTGGACAATGAGGGCTTGCACCGCAGACTTCTCTCAGAGAAGAATACATTACCACCTTGCCTACTCGCAGATGGGTGGCTCCACCATACCTACTCGTAGAGGGTTGTTCCACCATACCTACTTGTAGAGGTGGACAATATATCTCAATGCATTATTGATGTTGAGACTCCCTCTTAGCCAGAGCTTCATTCTCCATAATTCCAAGTTTCTCTTGGAAGTACGCAAACTTTACTTGAGCAAGAGACTTGGTGAGAACATCTTCTGTCTAATCATCAGTGCTAATGAACCTCAACTGAATAGCATTCCTTTGCACCATATCTCTAATATGATCTTCACATGCTTTGATATGTCATGAAATACAAGATTGTGGTCTGCATTAGTCTCAAACTCACCAAGTATACATCTATCAGGAATATCACAAACTAGAAGTTAGCATAAATGTCTTTAGCCTACACACATGGAACTCCATCCCATGCTACATAATCCTCCGATTGCTACAGTTTCTTGATCACTAGAGAAACCATTTTGACATGTTCTTCTCCCACTAAATCAATATGACCAAGATCCTTGAAGCAGATCCTCTAGCTGCTCCCTTTGTCACGAAAGCATACACTGGTCACATTGGTCCCAATCATGGAAGATATCTTGCTCCAAGAGACTCTCATAATCTGGTATGATCCAGATATGGCTGAAAGTACTAGATCAAAGAGCATCTTGACTTAACACCAACACCAGATTAGTGTAAAAGAAGTCCACCGCAAGTCCTGTGGACACTCCGACCACAGGTGCCACCATGGCCAGTCACATTTTGTCCTCACTGGTGCATTGACTCGCTGACTTACTCTTTCAATTGCATCCACGTCTGCTACCTTGCTGCCATCATGCTAACCACAACCCCCAAAGTAACAGACCCTTAATACTCCTTCAATATTTAATATTTATTAAGAGATTTGAAGTCTTCAGATTCCAGTGCAAAACCCAATTTTCATGAAGATTATTGACACCCTGGAAAAGCTGCAGCATGAGTCATTTGACTTCACTAGTGCTGAAAGGATGTTTCATCATGCCTATAAAATCCTTAAGATCATGCTCATCATCAGAAACTCAATTTCGATTTTCACCATTACACAATGTTTCACAGCTACGGCAACTGCCAGAGCATACACAACACACTAGCCGATCTTTGTCCTATTGCTCATTCTAATTTCATCTAATATTATTGAGCCTTATAAGATGGGTAGTCTATAGGGACACCAAGTGTTGTTTTCTCTTCAACATATACGCAACATCTAGTTCTTCAATGTCAACCCAAAACAGTAACTCAGATTGTTGCACTCCTATTCTTTAGCATTAAAGCAGTTGGTTGAATATGATATGCTAGTTACTGTATACTTAAACTCACAAAGAGATGCATGAATGCTTCACTGATATACAATAGACTAATTGCTTCTAATATCTGGTAACAGCTTGAGGTCACTGTTTACCATCTCTTTCTTGTTCCCAACTCCTTTCTGGAGACTTGTATTTATCTTTGGGAACATACAAGTATTTTTTTGTACTGAACAATTCTCTAATCACAGTATTTCTCCTCACTAAAGTAATTACTGTTATTTCATTTTATGTGCAATACTACTGTTGTTCTTAACAACGGAAGCTTGGTTCAATACTCTGACTCCAAATTCTAGCAATGGTGTTTTCATTCGATGTTACAAATAAGCACAAGGTACTTAGATTATTATCACCACTCCCATTGCAATACCAATCTTACTCAGTATACTCTTAACCCAGAATCTCATGATATTTGTAATCAAGTTTCCCCGACCTAGACTTCACTGGAATGACAGGATTTTCAGAAGCTTGGTTTGGACAACTGTTGGTTTCCCAGATGGTGGGTGTTGTTTCAACTTTCAAATATCATAAGTGGTCAACATAGACAGGGATACCCAAGGATGTGACTAGACACGGAGGAGGGAGTGACTGAATAATGTGCAGAGGTAAAAATAGTGGTGGGCGTATAAGAGGGACTCACCAAGAAGCCACTTGCACATCTCTGAAATAACAAATAAGCAGAACCGATTACTATTCAGTTGAATTTAATTCAGGTCGAGCAACCTCTCTCCTTATTTTAGGGGTTTAATGTGTGACTGCTACAAAAACAGATCTGTCGCTGCTGAAAGAAGTTGACCAAAAAAGAGTGTGTCAAAACCTTGAAGGACAACCAAGGCCAAAAATACACAAGAGGGCCAATGATGAAGCTGCTGGAAAGATCTCACCCAAGATGATAGTGGCCACAAGATAGTCCAACAACCAACCAAATACATTTGGAGAATAGAGGCGCGATGGAGCTGCAAGTTTAATACACATCGCCCACAAAGGAAATATAGAGCTCTAATGCTATGCATGGGTTCGAACAGAACCCCACAAAGAGGTATTTGGCCGTTGCGCTACTAACACTAAAAACTCTAACTGCTGGGGAATCATTGGATGTGTTGGCCCTATGAATGGCATACCAAGAGGTCGTCCCAAGCCTATGTGGGTCTTATTTTATCCGTTCAAGTGTCAAACTCATGGAAACATTGCCCAAATTTCTAATTTTCTCATGCTTTCAAATATATCGCACACAATTATTTTATTGCCTCTATGAATAACAGTCTTTGCACATAAAATGCTCAATGACAAAATTCCAGAAGCCACAACCACTCTACAACTTCCCCCCTTGAATCCACTATTCGGTTCCTCCTCTTAGATGCTTATAAAACTGAAACAATGAAGTTTGATTAAAGAATCACTTCTTAGGATGTGACAAGCACATAATTCATCTTGCCTTACAATCGAACTGCTCCCATGCCTTGTTATAGAAAATGAATCGTATCTCCAAAATATAAATCAAATAGACTTCCTGCAGAATGACTTAAGCACATTCTTTCTTTGAAATATTTCAATATTTAGTCTGCCAACATTATTGTTACGAGACCAAAAAGTCACCTAAGACCAAACATGGCCCTGATACCATGTTGATTTATTGTACTTGTTTACCATGGGCAGTGATTTGTCCTGCCAACCATAGACAATCCACGATTGTCTCCTCCAAGCATCGCATTGGCTTATTAAAGCAAATTGTATATTTTCCAACTATTTCAAGAGAGGAAGATTTATCCTCCTTTATACCAAACTAATGGGATTTATGAAGGGATGCCACACATCCAAAGTTCTGGCCCCCATTTAATTAAATATAATAATAATATATTATAATATCACATAATACTATAATTTTATATCAATGATATGATAATTATAATTATTAATTTAATCACATAATACTTGATATAATTATTATTTTTTAATCACAAGAATCAATATAATTATTGTATTACAATAATTACATTATCACAACCTTTATTATCTATGTGAGCCTAAGAAATCTAATCATAGCTACAATAACATTAACAACCTTGATGTGGGATTATTAGATCTGATGATGTTAAAAATCAGCCAACATATTATGCTTAATTACAACAATAGAAAACATAACATCGCCAAGGAAGCAGCAGTGAGGCGCAAATCAGGAACATAAGAGCATCACATAATAGGACTTACATGGAGAAACCCTTGCTGGAAAAAACTCCACCAAGAAGAGAGGCCAAACATGTATTATCTTCAAATAAATTAGACTACAATACATTCACACCCATTCTCCTCATTGCCTTCAACTTGCTGCTAACCTATGTACTTGTAAACAACCTCTTTATGTTTCAACCTGTCTTTATTCCTATAAAGTAACTCTACATTCTCTTAACTACTATGTCCAAGGAGTTATTTACATAGACATGACAAGATCTTTAACGCACCAAACAAGGCACGCAAAGATGGCTATTCATTCCAAACATTCCAACGGCTTGGATTGCCTCCATGGAATGCAAAATGACACTAGTTTTGACTTCAATACTTTCCCTCCAACTTAAGCACCCGAATTTGAAGCTATATGTTACATTAAATGCAGTAAATGACGTAATACAAGAGACACATGTTTCCTTTTCCTAGTGTTGACTTGGAGAAGCCCAACAGTCACTCATTTGCCCATTTCACTTGCCAATAACCATCCCATTCTGGATGTCCATGTGGGAAAACAAATCAAATAATTATGTTCACAAGTTATCTTGAATGTATTAGAATCAATAGTAAGAATAAACATTACAATTTATTTTCTCAAAACACCCTAAGTGCCTAGGTACACCGTCCAAGGATGTTGAAACCATGTGATATGATATGCCAATGCAAATTGAGAAGGAAAGTATATTCAACCTTAAAGGAGAGGTGTAAAGAGAAGACATAGTTTGAAGGTATAAATTGAGAGAATTAATGGAGTAGAAAGTAAGGAAGTGACTCCTTCAAAAGGTTAAAGTTGCGAAGGATAGTGACTCTTCCATAGGGTGGTTAATGTGACCATTGCAAATGGCAGACACAATGAAGACGTGTGATTCTATCCCATGATGGAAGATATAAAGGGGAGAAGGTTTCATTTGAGGACATCTAAGGGAGATCAATTTGGGAATAATATATTGTTCTCAAGTGCAACAATGATAAGTGGTGACTCAATTCATATGAAAGGTGGTGACGCTTTTACCAATAAAATATAAAGGAGAATTGATTCCAAGCATTGAAGGATCCTCTACCACTCATCACCCATGACTACTCAAAAGCAACTATCAAATCAAGCAATCCATCAATCAGAAAATCACTGTAGCAAATCAACATACATTTAGTTCATCAATATATAAAACCAACTCTTGTTATCTCATCACTCATATATCATCTAATCAATAATCTCTTAATCATCATTCACCAATACCTCAAACCCTATAATTAGTCATTGATGTAAATATCAATCATCAAACAACATTGAATACGCAAGGATTTCAAGTTATGGAAGCGGCAGACTTCAGATCAAACATCCCTTATTCTATCAGAAAATCTTATCAGTGGTGGATAGCATTTAGATCAGACTAAGAACAGCAAACTGTACTCCTTCGAGATCTGCTCTTCCCAGCATTTTATAATCTCACAACTGTCTTGTGGTATATTTAGTGTTTATGTGCTTTTGGCAATAATTATCTCTTATGTATGTGCGTTCATATAGTGAAATGTTAAGTACATGTGTCTGATAATGGAACTGTTTGAAATCCATCTTGTATGGAGGATTGGTGGTGTAAGAAGGGAGTTATAAGATGGTTATCCAAGTAGGCCACCCAGGGATGGCCACAATGGCTCCTAGGGCCAAAAGGGCTCTGTTTTCAATCTGCTCGTGGGATTAGATTGAACAACCAAGTAACACCCTTTACAATCTCCTCTTTGACTTGCAAAGATGGCTCCTGTCTTAAAGGAGATGAGGCATATATAGGGAAAGCGGATACAAGCACCCCACTAAGTAGGCAATCCCAGTGGATGTCCGTGTTGTCTACCCATTGAGGGCAAGAGGGCTCTAGTTCCAATTTGCTATTGGGCTTAGTGTGAAAATTGCTTCAGGAAGGTCTATCATGTTTCTTTCTCCTTGTCCTAATGTGTTTGCATAATATTATAGATATTATATGATGGCGATGTGTTCTTGTCTTACCCTAATAACTGGAAGTATATATATTATATATTTCTTGGGTTACAACTTCAGGATTCAAATCCAGGTTCACACTATTTGAGGAGATATAATACTTGGTGAATGTTTAAGTTGTAACCCTAACTCTAATTTGTTGCAATTGTGATTCTACTGCAAATTTGAAAGGGGATATTACATAAATCTTTGCTAATAAATGAAAAAAATTCAAAATGCCACTTGTCTGCTTTGAAAGAGAGTAGGAGTGCTTGTATATCATTTCATTCTTTATATATTTTTATTTCAAGGATCCTTTTTGGATGAGTCAATCCCTTATTAGGCATAGTTTTGACAGAATTAATATTTACGGACTTGGACAAGAAAAACTTGTTATTTAGGTCTTTACCAAAAGAAAGTGTGATTTACATATGCCTATTTAGTATTCGAATTCAAATGACATGAAGAATAAACCAGTGATAACTACTTATTCTGTGCCACTTTGGGACACTAAATGTGATGCTAAGGTTCTGCAAAAATGGAAAGTAACCCACTTGCTTTGAATTGGACTTATGCCCAATGCATTTTTATTTATTTATTTTATTTTTACTCCTAATGCATGCTTATTCTATTATTGTGCCCTTTTCAGTTTTCAGTGCAAATTTGATTCTGTAAAGTACACTAGTATGCAATTTGATAAATACAAATTCAGTCATATTTCTTCAACATAGAATATTAGGTTCATGGAAGCATGAATGTTGTTTGTTGAGCTGTAAAGTTATTGGGATTTTTTTATCAATTCAGCTATTGAATCATTCTCACATTTTCCTTATTTGGTTTCTTAGTGAGAGGATCTGCAATGCACGTTGCAGTATGCATTTTATTTCTTGATTTTACCACTGGTGCAATTTTGAGCTAGGTTTCAATTTGCAATAGGGACTATATATATATATATATATAGAATTTGCAATAGGGACTATATATGTGTGTGTGTGTGATATATCAGTGTTAATCTTCATACTTGTGGAAAAAATGAGCTTGATTAGCTTGACATACTACAAGCTGCAATTTCTATACTATTTAGGGCAATTTCTGCATTGTTTTTTCGTCAATTCAAAAAGACAATGCTTGAGTGAACTTCTTTTGGACGTTATTACTTCATGAAAGATCTCCTTTTATTGAAATACAGTGCATAATTGTCCTGTTGCACGTGACAGAATGTTATTTGCCTGTCTACAAGGACACTTTTTGCATGTATAGGCGAATCTCACTTCACTCATCTAGGTTGTCAAAATAGTTATGTGAGTGTCCAGGATATTTCTCTTTAAGGTGTTACGTCAATATCAGGTGTTTAGTTGTTCAATTAGTTTCTAGATTTCATCTTCATGATGACAAAATTAGCATTACTTCTGCTTATTTGAAAGCACTTTTCTTTTTTGCAGGCAGCTGGAGCTGTAGGTGGGGCAATGGCAATTATGGAGCTTATGCCTAAACCTTACAAGCACATGCTTGGGGGCCCTTCTGTAAAGGTTGAATTGCATACAGCAGCTATTGCAGAAGGGGTGTTGACATTTGTCATCAGTTTTCTCGTTCTTCTAATTATTATCAAAGGACCTAAAAACTCACTCTTAAAATCACTGTTGATCTCGTTAACAACTATTGTGTTAGTTCTTTCAGGTTCATCATATACTGGACCATCTATGAACCCGGCTAATGTAAGTATCAGTCTATTTATTAATTGTGACTGTCCAATGATATTGTCATTACACCTTCATCATGTCTATAGTTACTCTTCATCATATTTCTGAAATGACATGTTTTTATTTTCATCATTTGTGATTCTTCCTAATCCTCTTGACAGTCATGAGTTATGCTTTTGTAAATTAAAATTTTCATTACATGAATGTGGCGCTTATATGCCAGAGTCTATGTATGGCCTCTCTCGTCTGAAATCGGGTATGCCATGAAGAGTTTCAAGTTCGATAGGACCGTTGCACTTTGTTTTAGGTGAACCAGTATCCCTAGAAAATGACTTATTTAATTACGAGGTTGCTTCTATTTCTGGCAGATTGTATTCCACAAGAAAAATGTCAATCCACTCTCATAATCTACAATTTGGCTTTCATAACCTGTGAATTTTCTTCTTCCCCAAAAGAATGAAGCTATACCCATCTGTAACAATGAAATTTTCATTTCTACTTTTTGGACAGTTACGATCCACATCTTGCTTCTTAGATTCATTATCGTTTCAATGGTTTGAAAAAACATATGCTGAGGCTGCTGATCCTGCTCTTTAACATCAATGCACAGTTTTTCTAATTGAGTTAAACACACTGAATTTAGAGATTTTCTAGTGGGTACTAGAGTCTTATTGCATTCGTGATGATGTATTTAATTTCGTATGTTACTATGATTGCTTTAATATTTGATGTCATCCTCGTTTGGATTGCTTGCATACAGGCATTTGGCTGGGCATATGTCAACAATCGACACAATACATGGGAGCAGTTTTATGTCTATTGGATCACTCCTTTTCTTGGATCTATTTTAGCTGCATGGTTTTTTCGCTTGTTTCACTCACCTGCTTCCTCAAAGAAGGAGAAGAAAGCATAAACCTGTATCTGTCTCCATACTGACATTAGCCATATTTCCCATATTCAAGATTATTTCCCCCATTCAAGATTGAATGTGGGAAATATTGCTTCAAATAAGATCAAGAAAGAGTAGAATTCCACTTCAATTAAAGGGACTAGTTGTGGATAAAAAGCATAACTGCCTATCTAGGTTTTATTTTCTCCAAGTGAAGATCGTTCAGTTCACTGATATATATATAATTTTGAAAGTCAAAGCTACATTTCCTGATGTTACAGATATGCATGGACTTTTTTGTAGGAATTCAAGGGTTTTGGATAAACAGCATAGGTTCCCATCTAGGTTTATTTTTCTCTTTTGTATGTGAACATCTTTCAGCTCGGTAATATATCATCTTGATTGTCAAAGCTGTATTTATTGATGTTACAGAAATAAATTACGTTGTGGCATTTTAGGTTTCTTTGATGTAGTTGATTGCAATTTAATCAGAGGTTTGGTGTTGTGGTTTGTTTACATGTCCTATCTGCCACGTGCCAATTGTTTGTAGGTTTTTTTAGGAACTATGTGAAATATTTTCTATTATTGATTCTCCTAAAAGATATCCTAAAATTATACAACATCTAGAAAGATAAAAAATTTAGTATTTTTTGGTTGTTTTATCTTGTCTTTTAACAATTCGCATGTTGTAAATGAAGATTTCTATTAGGGTGCTTACCCATAAAAAGATCTATTGACAAAATGTAAAATCGGAGCCTGCCTAAAGCACTAAGGATATCAAAAGCATATTATAACTTTTCCTATCTTGAAAAAAACACAGATTTCATAGGAATAAATGGACCTACAAAGGCTGATGGATGGATTTACATTTTGTAATTTTGGGTATCACAGTTCCAAAATTGTGCATCTTCTGCAATTATATCACTCTGTCTGGCCGCATTTTCTTAAGGCATTTTGTCAAACAGTTTGCACATGATGTCTTGTGGTTGAAAAGATACACATCAATGTTTTAATTTTTAGTTTTAAAAAAGGCATATGCGCTGACACATATTACAATACTTTGTAACATGTTGGTAAACAGATTTGTCCTTTGATTATGACCCTTGAATACCCAAGCTTGGGACAATAGCTGATTACTAACAGCTGAAAAGCCACTTATGGATAAATAGGCTTTTCTCTGAATTGATAGGTACAACTCCTTGTGATAGATTTTCAATGAACTATGTTTCATTCCTAAAGCTAATTTGGGGTATGTTCTTGACCAGAGAATAGAAGAGGTAAGACCAAGTTAGACTTAAACAGAATCTAACTCAGGCAAATAAAGATTCCTGAAGATTTGATTAAGTTCATGAACCCACAAATATTATACATTCACGAAGCTTAACGACACTCTTGACAACATTCAACTTAGCTAATTTAAATCTAAACTACAATTAGTTAAAGGAAAACATTTAAAGGGATTTCTCTTCGAACAAACAACAACAATTCTTATCAAGTTTGTTCACTGTCTCAAAATAGGGGAGTGAAACTATGTTCTTTCCTTGCTTCAATTCAGGCAAAAGAGAAAACACAAACTAAAAATGATAGAGAATGGAATAGGAAATAATTGACACAAAATACCATTAATTGTCTCTGCAACATCAAGTATCTCACACCAAAAATTTGCCAACTTTTCATTAATCTTTCAATTCCATACATATAGAGTTTCGAGATGACCGTTACAATAGAAGCTTAATCAGTTCATCTTCTGGAAATGACAAATGGCAAGATGCCAATTTGTTGTATTACAAAATTACAAAATAAAACGAAAAGAGGTCATAATATGAATCATTTAGACTTCTTCCCCTTTTCTGTTTTTGCTCTATATGCCTTAGTAGTAGCTATTACTGGAATTAGCTCCTCATGGTTGGGCACGTGTATATTGGTGAATCTCAAGAGCCATTTTGAATGTTCACTTGCTAGCTCTTTCACGGCACTCAACTGATTTGGCAACTCCTTCGTGGGCACGTGTATACAACCACTAAGTGTCTGGAGTTTCGCAATTCTGTTTTGACTACTGTAAGTCACTCCAGACAGATTATCCAAAAATGCAGAAAAGTTATTTTTCATTATATCTATTCCAATGAGAGCCTTTCCTTGACCACTAGTTTGTGAATCGGTGTGTAACCCTTTCATGAGTTCAATTCCTCTATCTTGAGTCTTCTTTGCTTTATCCTCTATTTCCTTGAGTCCCTTTTTAGCTAGCAAGATCATTTCTAGCTTGAACTACCTGCGTTGGAGCCATTCGAACAAAGGTTCATTTCCTTTCTTCAAAATTTTTGCTTCAACTGCTTCTTTTGCTTTCATCTGGATGATCATCTTTAGAAGAGAGATGTTGTCATCACATTTGACCCTTTCTTCGGCCAGAGTATTGCTATTAGACATGATGTTTTTTCTAGTCTAAGGATAACATTACCGATTTGATCTATGATGGAAACTCCTTCTGATTTGAGTTTCTCTATCCATTCCTTCCCAATCTGGCCGAAGTTTCTATCTTCCTAAAGTTGAGAAATGAGGGTTTACACTTCAGCAGCAGTAGGAGTCTGGGTTACAGGCACACCAGAGATAGTTGCCAGCGAAGCAACTAGTTGCCTGATGAACTTGTTCAATTCTTCTATCTCGGCTTTCATCTTGATCTTTGATAACTTAAGACTTTCTAATTGTCCTTTTATTACTTCATTACTTGACCTCCACAAGCCAACTTTTGTGTCATGTCTGGCCTCTCCAAGATCGATTGAATGCAAAGTGAAATCATCGGGCATCATGTCCTCGATTCTCCCTCCTTTGTTTGGCTTGGCTATTTCCATTGTCAAATGCCCTGTTTCTAGATCTTGCCCAAGTATTGACAAAGTCTTTTCCTTCTTAACTTTTGTCAATGTTGACCTAGAATGAACTGCAAGAGATACAATATCTTCTGTGGAAGCACTTTCATCCTTTCTCGTTCTCTTCCTCTCCAAAGTATCTTCCAACCAGGAATCTATTCCTATCACTTTGGAAGCCATTCCAAGTGATTCAATATTGAACATCTTTTTCTTAATTGGAGTTATTGTTTTTTTTTTTTTAAATGCGCCTGGTAAACTTTTTAACGTGACCGGTAGCGCTGGCGCGACACGCCCACTGGTACCACCAACGCTTTGACCTGGAGCTATGAACCAGTGAGGCCACAAACGGGGGACCTCATCCCCATGAGATTTGAACCTGGATGGCAAGGATAACAACGCAACAACTTAACCATCACAACATGCCACTATTGGCAAAAGGGTTTGTGGTAAACCTAGTGTGACTCGAACCGGAGTTGATGCGTAGCACCGGGATCATTAGCCTAACACTACGCCTCACGACTCGCCTTCACACCAACTCGGCTACTCACTCACCCTTAAAAGGGTTTGTGGTAAACCTAGTGTGACTCGAACCGGAGTTGATGCGTAGCACCGGGATCATTAGCCTAACACTACGCCTCACGACTCGCCTTCACACCAACTCGGCTACTCACTCACCCTTTAACTGGAGTTATTGTTACAACAGTTGAAGAGAAAGGATTTTTCGAGTCTTTAGATATGCACCTAGAAGAAGTCTGGCCCTTCTCCACCTCTGAAGTTTTCTTCACTGCTTCATCTAACTCAGTAAATTCGCAACTGCTACTTTTTCCATCCCCTAAGTCTACTATATGTATAGGGGAACGACTTGGCCTCATAAGTGAAGCGCTTATTGATGGAACAGGGCTATGATGAGGAGATGGAACTGGAGTGGTATGCGGAGAAGGAACTGGGGTAGTGTGAGGAGATGGAACTGGAGTGGTATGAGGGGATGGGACCAGAGTGGAGGCACTGTCCTTTGGCTCTTTCGTCTTCTTCTCTTCAGTACCAGCCTGGGTTCCTATGACTGGGAGAGAAACATCATGACAGGTTTTAGCTATAGGGACATTCTTGTTCAGAGGTTGATCACCTCCGCCTGAAGGTTGAGTTGGCCCTTGAGTGGAAGCTATGGTCACGCCTGGTGTAGCACTCTGAGATGAAGCAAGCGTTGCAGCTACTGGAGAAGCTTGAGTGGCTGCATCCTTACTCCAGTTCTTCTTGGTTGTCCATTCAACCCATTTCCCCATTCTCTTGATGATTCTAGCCATCATGATATCAAGATTCTCTTCCGCATCCACATATGGCTCGAAACTGATAGGAATACCCCTTAACTTAGTCAAATAGGTATTGCTATACATATTTTGAACATCATCCTCCAATCCTTCAACATTGAGATCAATGCCATATGTCTTTACTTGTTCCACCATGAGCCTGGCGAAAGCACAATCTTGGCTCTCCAACTCATCCTTGCAATCTGCCCAATAATCTTCTATAGTGGTGACATGCTTGATCACACTCCCAATTTGTAGCACCTCTCTTGCTTATCCATTTGGATCGAACATAGGTCTCACAACCTCATATTCTTCCAACTTGTACTTAGTCTCAAATGCCTTGAGCATATTTTTAGCATCAGAATGAGACTCACAATAGTAAGCTCCAACCTTCATAGGGAATTCATATCCTTTCTTCTTCAAGCTTGCACTCAACACGTTCACTTGGATTGCTTGCCTCACGATCTCTATCAGCACAATCAGATCACTTGGGTATCTTGGCAACTTTAAAGAAAATCCGTCTAAAGCTGCAAGATGCAAATACGAAAAGAATGAGAACTGAATAAAATAGCTACCAAATTGACTGATGACCACCATTGCCTTCGGGCCGAACCTCCTCTCCAAGCATCCTTGGAGTTCCTTGCAAATCTTCATTGTAAATGAGTCATTAACTCTAACATATTCTGCATAGTTATTCTGTAATTGCAAGCATGGATAAAATTCATAACTTTTCACATCATCAGGGAAGTTCTCTACTCTAGGAAGGCCTGGCCACAATTGTAGAGAAGCTAACATATAAATTAGGAAAGAAGACATATAGAAGGTATTGTAAAACTTTGCAGCAATGAGGGCTCTGGGTAGATGCTCACTTACCTCATAGGCCCAATCAACATAATGTTTATCTGAACAGATGATTTGAACCAAAAAGAAATAATGTTCAACAAAATTGAGTGCTTCTACCTCACCTTTCAATCGATGTAAGAGAACCAAAATGTCTACGATCTCGGGCTTGAGATCAGTGCCAAATAGAGTCTTGGGAACCTTACTCTTAGCTCCCCATGGCTTTTGGAACTAGGACCTCATAATTTTTTTTCGCCACACCATTTTCTTCAAAGAGAACTCGGACATGGCTCCTCCTACAGTTAACTCGAAAAATTCTTCTCGCTCTGGAACCCGAAGGCAATTTACTACAATTTGCCTATCAATCGAGATTAAAACTGTATGGTCGGGCAGCAAAATTTGTGTGGTGTCCGGGTTGTAGTGATTTATACATTCCACAATCAATTCAGGAGCTTGAACCACCACTTGAAATCCAGCTGCTTCCACTAGCCCACTTCCTTGGAGCTTCTCAGTTATGGGGTGAATTGGTTCTGACCTCAGTCTCCTTTGAAAATCTTGCATGTCAAAGAAATGGAGCGAGGTGTCTGTAACATTCTGCAATGTAGACTTGATTCCATTCAGCCCATTGAACCTAGCGAATCTAGTTGCTATTTTATCTGAGATGGAAGTGAATTGAAAGCAATGCAAAGAGTAGAATTTGCAAGTATAAGAGCTTTGAAAATGCTATATAATTCAACAACATAATAGTTCAATAAAAAGCAGTGATTTGAAAAACTGTTATGTTTCTATATAGAAGTCCTAATTCACCAGTTAATCTTCAAGATCCACGCCACACAAGTGAATTAAAGGATAAATCCGTTGGATTAGTAAATGCTTGAGTTTCTAACATATTTTTCCATGTCTTTTCACTATTCCCGTTGGCCTAACGGTAACTTTCTTTAACTACATACTTACTTTCCCATTTTTCACCAAGTTCCAGCGAATTAAGAATGGAGTACTCCCTAAGGAAATATCCGCTCAACCAGATTTTGCTCAAAATACCTTTCCAAATGTGATTAACTTGTTTCCATCACCATTTTTAAGTATCTTGTGATTAATTTATGTGCCAAACATGCTTGCAGAGTTGATTTTTCAATAGATGCGAAAAATCGCCTTCAAGGGTTGGAAACCCACCGAGGGGAAAGCGATTTTCGGTTTTCTGCCCTTATCTTTATTTTCACTTTATCCTTTAAGTCAATATGCCTCTAAGTTTCGAAAAATCTCAAAAGGGCTAGGAAAATGGAAAAGGGACCTACTTGCTTTTCTCTCTCACAAATGCCTTTATCGGAAAACTGACTTCATGGGTCGAAAGCCCGCCGTGGAGAACTTACTTCAAAGTTTTCTGCTAGATGTGATTTTGAGCACTATGATGAATCCTGAATGCCTCCCAAGGCAGAATACTGTAATGTAGAGATGACCTATCCATAGAACAACTCATTTCTTTCTTGCTTCAGCCTGTAAGCTTCATATGTTGATCTCTGCGAAAGAGCACCTTCAAGGGTTGGAAACCCATTAAGGAGAAGGCAATCTCTGTTTTTCTACCAACTTCGTATTTTCACATGAAAAACATGATGAAACATAAACAAGTCCACTATCGAAAACCACTTTGTGAATTGCCAGAATTTTCATCGGATTAGGTCCTAAACTACCCACAAACTCATGACATAGAGGGAAACTCGTTTGGCCATGTGATGCGAAGGAAGGGAAGAATGGATAATCTGATGGAGAAACTTTATACCTAAGACAAATTAAAACTAGACCTAGGCACACCTAGACTTAACCAATGACAAAACATTTTCCATTTTGCATTATGGATTTGGGATGAATAGTGGGGCAACAACTGGCTCTGATTGGGGACTTGGGTAGAGCATACCCAAGTAAGGAACTCAAAATCTCTTGTTTTACAAACGAATGAAAGGTGATAACACAACAAAACAAAATAGGGTAAAGACAGGGAAACAAAGGCAAAGGAAAGAAAACTACCTAGAAAACACAAGAAGAAACTAAAACTAACTAAAACACAATACAGGGGTTACCTGTTTTCAGTTTGCAATTTGATAAAGTTTCAAATCCTGAACATTGTAGGTCAAGGGCAACACTTCTCCATCTTGATAAGCCAGTTTAAAAGAATTATTTCCAAATGCCTGATGAATTCTAAACGAACCCTTCCATAAAGTATCAAACTTCTTATGCATACCTTTCGGAGCACTTTGCTTATCCCAGTGTAACACACTGTCTCCTACCATGAATTTTTGGGGTCTTGCTTTCATATCAAACAGATCCTTCACTCGCATCTGATCCTATGTGATGTGATCTACAATTTCTTCTCTTTCCTCTTCAAGTTTGCTCAGGTATAGAATCCTCTTCTCTAGACCATCTTTATAAATATCATCTTCAACCACTATTTTGAGTTTATTCATAGATAATTCTAGAGGTAAGGGGAGATTAGCCTTAGTCCCGTAGACCAATTCAAAAGGAGATATGTTGATTGCCCTTTTAGGTGTCACTCTATTTGCCCAGAGTACTTCATGAATCTTTTTGTGCCAAGTCTTTTGATTATCTGAAACCAATTTCTTAACAGTATTCATCAAATTCTTGTTACTAGACTTAGCTTGACCATTTCCTTGAGGGAAATAATCAGATGAATGACCAACGGTGATCCCATACTCAAAGCAAAAATTGGTAATTTCAATTGAACAGAAATAAGATGCATTGTCCATCACTAATTTAATGGGAACATCGAACTTGACCAGTATGTTTTCCTTTATGAATTCGCATACCACCTCCGAAGTAGTTTTCTTGGTAGCTTTAGCTTCTACCCACTTAGTGAAGTAGTCAGTTGCTATTATTACATACTGGTGACCGGCACTGGATGCTGGATTAATTGGACCGATAAAGTCAAGGCCCCATTGTTGAAAAGGTCCCTCAATAATAATAGGTCTTAATGGCAAAGCAACTAATTGAGGGTGACCCGCAAACATCTTGCACTTCTCGCATCTTGCTACCCAAGCATAGGCATCTTTAAACATTCTAGGCTAGTAATAGCACTGCATTAGTATTATAAAAGTTGTGACTGAAGATGAAAAATGTCCTCCACAATCTTCATCGTGAAATGTTCTCAACAACTTTTCTTGTTGTTTGTATACGCACCTAAGGAAAGTGTCATCAATGGCTTTTTTGAATAATTTACCATCCCAAATCGCATACTTAGCTACTTTCAATCTAAGATCTCTTCTTTGTTTTGCAGTTAAGCCTTCTGGACATTCATCATATGTTAGTAGATAAGAAATATTCTCAAACCATGAATCATAGAGACCTATAGCTAAAACCAACTGCTTCTCCCATGATTCTTCTGATTCTTTAGTGATCTTTTTTTTTTGCAATCGCCTTGCATAGAGCATTTCCCCTTATCAACTTGGTAGGCTTGATTTCTATATCATACTCCTATATTTTTGCTACCCATGCTCCTCTGATATTACAACCCACATCCTACTATGTTAACACACTCTTTACTACTACATTTGGGACAAAAACTACAAAATGTGAATGCAGGATATAGAATCAAAAAAATTTGAGTGCCTTGACCACTGCATAAGCGTGTTTTTCAATCTGTGAATATTTTAGTTCATGATTTTTCAAAAGTATGCTCATGAAAGCTATTGGGGCTTGTACCCCTTCATCATTATTTTGCATAAGTATTGCAAATAGAGTATATTCAGAAGTGTAACAATAAATGATGAAATCTCGTTTATAATTTGGGTGACATAAAACTAGAGCATTAGCAATAGCTATTTTTATATCTTGAAAGGCCCGCTTTCCCACCTCATTCCATTTCAAATTTGAATTCCCTTTCATCATATCCACTATATTCTTAGTGGTTTTTGCAAAATCGGGCACAAACCTTCTAAGGGAATTCACTTGCTCGAAGAATGATTTAACTCTTGTTTTATTTGAAGGAAAGCTTAATCTTTGAATGGCTTCCACCCATTCGGGATCAATTCTGATGCCTTCCTAGGACACTACATGACTCGAGAGTTTTCTTTATGTCACACAGAAAACCAATTTCTTTGGATTGAGAGAGATTCCATGTTCTTGGCATCTTTGTAAAACTTTCTTCAAATCTTTCGTATGATCTTTCCTCTTTTTTGA
This sequence comes from Cupressus sempervirens, assembly GCA_028749045.1. Classification (NCBI taxonomy): domain Eukaryota; kingdom Viridiplantae; phylum Streptophyta; class Pinopsida; order Cupressales; family Cupressaceae; genus Cupressus; species Cupressus sempervirens. The sequence continues at coordinate 142,242,184 of CM053786.1, forward strand.
GAATACAGTGAAGTCATCCAGGTATATAACTATGATTCGGTCTTTCAGGTCAATGAATGTCTTGCTCATACATCTTTGGAACATAACACTGTCATTGATAAGTCCAAAGGGCATTCTCCGATATGCAAATGTACCCCAAGGAGTGGTGCATGTCATCTTATGTTGATCCTTCTCTTCTACTTCAACCTAATTGTAACGTGGGAATCCATCGAGCATGGACATCATTTTAGATCCCGCCACCATTTGTAGTAAGTAACCCATATTAGGAAGAGCGAAGTTATCCTTTAGAGATGCATGGTTCAAATTGCAGAAATCAACACAGATCCTTATCTCTATGTTATTCTTTTGGACGAGTACTATATTAACTACCTAGGTGGAATGATGAATGGGATAAACGATCCTTGGCTTTAACATTTTATCTACTTCTTAAAAAATGGCATATGCGACCTTAGGATTATAATTCCTTTGTTTTTTCCAAAAAGGGACTGCATCAGGCTTAAGTGGAATTTGATGTTTTACCTTCCCATTTCTATAGCTTTTCAAATCTTCATAACTCCAAGTAAAAACATCTCTATATTCTATGAATAAATTTCTTGCAACTTATTTCTCTTCAGGTGAACAACATTTCCCAATATTAATCATTTCAGGATTATGAATATCTCCAATGTTTACTCCATATTCACCCATAGTAGGCCCCATTTCTACTCTCTTTTACTTTATGTAAGCATCATGTCTATTAAACAATTTTTCTAAAGCCACAAAATATGGGGGAATAATATTACCTTTCAATTGAAGCTCTCCATTTTGATTCTATTTCCTATTGACATCAAGGCTTTCATGATTGCTTCGACTAGATTCATGTTCAAGATTAGACTTATCATTTTCAAGGAACAGCTGAAACTCTTATCATCATTGAAGACTTGCTAGGATTCTACATTGTCTGGAATGGAGGATCAGTACACAATTTCAATTTGATACCTCTTATCTTTGAAGTCTGGATGAGGAAGTAATAGGGAGGCAGAGACTGCGAGGGAATTAGCCTTAGTGTTCATCTCCCTCATAACTACTTCAATAGAGAAGGTGTTTAGGTCTTCTACCTCGTCTCAAACTGTGTTTCTGTAATTCTTCAGCTTGTGATTTTTCACAGAATATTGTCCTTTTATTTGTTTCACAATGAGCTCTACATCACCTTGAGCTTTCAGGATCTGTATCCCTCTTTCTTTTTTTGTTATTATCCCTAGTAGTAAGGCCTCATACTCTGCAGTGTTATTCATATTCCCAAATTCTAATTTGGAGGCCATGGGTTTAGGTTCTCCTTCTGGGGATATCAACACTACACTTGCTCCAAATCCTGAAGAGGCACAACTTCTATCAAATTCAAGTGTCCATATGCCTATTGCATCTTTATTTTCATTAGAAACTCTTCCACTTTGATTTTCATCCCTTTGTTCATCCAAAGCCTCTTTAGTAAACAACATGTAGTTGTCGAATTCCAACTCTTGATATAGGATTTGAGCTTTAGGATTATCTGATTTCAAGACTGTAAACTTTGCCTTTTCTTCGGGTTCTAATTTGACTTTCTTATTTCCAATAGGTATCATTCCTTGAGACCATTCTAGCTTTATTTCTCCTCCTAAGTCTCGACAAAAACTTCTACTTAAAAGTAGTCCATAGCTCCTTGGAATGTCAGCTACTAGAATGGTCAATAAGAGCTTCTTTTTTGGATGTGAAGCTAAGGCTACCTAAGCGTCTTTAATCTGCCCAAGCAAGGGAACTTGTTTGGCATCCATTAAATAACATCTCCCATGCACTTTAGTGAGGTTGAGACCCAAGGCCTTGGGCTACAGAATAAGGCATAACGTTATCTGATGCACCCAAATCTATTATACAATTGTTGAGTTTACATCCATTGATATATAATGAGATATAAAAAGGGTCGAGCTTTTGCCCAAGAGATGTTGCTAAGACAATATAATCTTCTTGATTAAATAGAACAGATGTCAAGGTTTCATCTTCTTTTTCAACAGTCACACTATGATTCAAATTTGATGTGTTTCCGTTACACTAGTCTACCAGTCTCTTTAACTCAGAAGGGTGTGACTTCAAATAATCTATAGGAGAACTTTGAATTTTTGATTCTTCACAAAATTGAATGAAATCAAAAGGTGTTTTGTCCTTACCCATTTTTGAAGTATATGCTCCTTGATCAGTATGTACATTACTCGTCGAAGGACTGGAGTCAATTTTGTGAGCATAACTAGAAGACTGATTTTTCAACCTTTGGCCTTGAGTAAGCACTGTGTATGAAGTTCCATCGATGGTTGCATAACATTCACCTTTTGGTTCAAATTTGATTCGTATTCTAAAAATAAATTTCCACAGTCACCATTTGAAGAGGAATCGAGCTCTAAACAAGGAGTTGCAGTGTTCAACTCATTGGTAGATATAACTGCATCATACGAGCAATCTCTAGACAACTCTCGCTATCATGATCTGTGGTCAAGTGAAAAATGCACATATTTCCCTTCTTTGGTGCTGCTTTAATTTGCAACCTGGGTTGTGAACCTGTAAGCTACTGGAATCTACCTTCATTGTTTCTTCCTGGTGAGTTCTAATAATTCCGTTGATAGGAATTATTGAATCTAGGTAACTACTTCTTTACTGCTACTAGCTCATTTGGAAATTTCTGAATCATCTCTTTGGACGACGTGATATTACAGGAACTTCCTTTAGTTTGAAGTTCTCATTTCCATTTTCCTGCAAAAATCAAATCATCCTCACATTTGATCACTTTCTTTTGTGCATCAACTAGATCCGTGGAATGTGATCTCCTTAAATCATAATTGACATCTAGAGGCATCACACTAATAAAGAAATTTTTCAAATTACCAGCTGTGGGTCTATTAGCAGTTGGAATTATGCTGATGATCTTATTGAACTTGGTAAAAAAATCTCTCATACTCATAGTGGATTTCTTTTTAATTGAAGTCAACCGTGTTAATAGGGCATGTTCATCTTTCGTAGTCTTGGACCTTGTCTCAAAGGTCGTTCTCAATGTATCCCAATTAGTTATTGAGCCATCAACTAGATGATAAAACTAGTCTATTGCACTATCTGTGAGGGTCTCTATGAACAACCTTATAGCAACATCTTCATGTCCAACCCTTAAGATATAAATGGCTGCAAAGAAAGCTTTAATGTGTTCATCTGTAGTAACTTTCCCATCACCTAAGAATTTAGGGAAATTCTTCCTTGAACTAGTCGAGAGTGGATGATAAGCTTTTAACGCTAATGGCCTTGTTGCTACAACCCATGGAGTAGCCATGATTGTCTTGGCAGTGTATGGCGAGAAATTAACAACTAGGGGAGTAGTAATTCCGTGTAGGGCCAATACCTGACAAGTAGAGTGTGAAGTATTGGTGTCTTGATTCCTAATAGGGGAAGGTGGCTTGCTTTGGCTTTTATTTTCACCTTTCCGCTTTGGAATGTCTAAGATGGGAAAACCAAGCTCTGTAAGCTTATCAAAGATAGGATCTTGCCCGCCCTATTCATTGGTACTTCTGAGGAACCTAATTTTTTCCAGGATGTTGGGTTAGGTTTATCTCTGAACTTCTTGTCTCAATTGTCATTCTACTTTTTTCTCCTTTAAACAACTCTTTCTAAGGCTTCAGCTCTTCTTTCTTCTTCCTCCAATACCGAGCTAGCATTCCTATAATGTTCAGTGTTCCTCCTATGTCTCCAAATGAATGTATTAAGGGATGAAATTATGTCTTTTTGGTCATCTTGAAAACCAAGATTAGGTTGGAGCACTGGAATAATGTTTTCATGAGGCAGTACCATCTTTCCTCATGATATAGGATTTTTAGTCAAGCAACTAATTGTTTCCCCAGCAGAGTTGCCAAAAATCTGTTGGTAAATAGATTTGTCCTTTGATTATGACCCTTGAATACCCAAGCTTGGGACAATATCTGATTACTAACAGCTGAAAAGCCACTTATGGATGAATAGGCTTTTCTCTGAATTGATAAGTATAGCTCCCTGTGATAGATTTTCAATGAATTATGTTTTATTCCTAAACCTAATTTGGGGTATGTTCTTGACCCGAGAACAAAAGAGGTAAGACCAAGTCAGACCTAAACAGAATCTTAGGCAAATAAAGATTTCTGAAGATTTGATTAAGTACATAAACCCACACATATTATACATTCACGAATCTTAACAACATTCCTGACAATATTCAACTTAGCTAATTTAAATCTAAACTACAGTTAGTTAAATGAAAACATTTAAAAGGATTTCTCTTCGAACAAACAATAACAATTCTTATCACATTTGTTCACTGTCTCAAAACAGGGGAGTGAAACTATGTTCTTTCCTTGCTTCAATTCAGGCAAAAGAGAAAACAGAAACTAAAAATGATAGAGAATGGAACAGGAAATAATTGACACAAAATACCATTAATTTTCTCTACAACATCAAGTATCTCACACCAAAAAAATTTCGACCTTTCAGTAATCTTTCAATTCCATACATATAGAGTTTCAAGATTACCGTTACAATAGAATCTTAATCGGTTCATCTTCTGAAAATGGGAATGGCAAGATGCCTATTTTTCATATTACAAAATTATAAAAATAAAATGAAAAGAGGGCATAATATTAATCATTTAGACTTCTTCCCCTTTTCTGTTTTCAATCTATATGTCTTAGCAACAACTATTACTGGAATTAGCTCCTCATGGTTGGGCATGTGTATATTGATGAATCTCAAGAGCCATTTTGAATGTTCCCTTGCCAGCTCTTTCACAACACTCAACTGATTTGGCAACTCCTTCACGGCCACATGTATGCAACCACTAAGTATCTGGAGTTCCATAATTCTATTTTGACTACTGCAAGTCACTCCAGTCAGATTATCCAAAAATGTAGAAAATTTATTTTTCATTATATCTATTCTAATGAGAGCCTTTCCTTGACCACTAGTTTTTGAATCGGTGTGTAACCCTTTCATGAGTTTGATTCCTCTATCTTGAGTCTTATTTTCTTTATCCTATGTTTCCTTGAGTCCCTTTTCAGCTAGCTGGATCATTTCTAGCTTGAACTGCATGCTTTGGAGCCATTCAAACAGACGTTCATTTCCTTTCTTCAAAATCTTTGCTTCAACTACTTATTTTTCTTTCATCTAGATGATCATCTTTAGAAGAGAGATGCAATCATCACATTTGACCCTTTCTCCAGCCAGAGTATTGCTATTAGACATGATGTTTTCCTTTTCTATTTCTAGTATAAGGATAACATTATCGATTTGATCTATGATAGAAACTCCTTCTGATTTGAGTTTCTCTATCCATTCCTTCCCAATCTAACCGAAGTGTCTATCTTCCTGAAGTTGAGAAATGAGGGCTTTCACTTCAGCAATAGTAGGAGTCTGGGTTACAGGTATACTAGAGATAGTTGCCAACGGAGTGACTAGTTTCCTAATGAACTTGTTCAATTCTTCTATCTCAGCTTTCATCCTAATCTTTGATAACTTAAGACTTTCTAATTGTCCTTCTATTACTTCATTACTTGACCTCCACAAGCCAACTTTTGTGTCATTTCTGGCCTCTCCAACATTGATTGAATGCAGAGTGAAATCATCAGGCATCATGTCCTCGATTCTCCCTCCTTTGTTTGGCTTGGCTATTTCCATTGTCAAATGCCCTGTTTCTAGATCTTGCCCAAGTATTGACAAAGTCTTTTGCTTCTTAACTTTTGTCAATGCAGACCCAAAATGAACTGCGAGAGATATAGTATCTTTTGTGGAATCACTTTCATTCTTTCTCTTTCTTTTTTTTTCCAAAGTATCTTCCAACTAGGAATCTGTTCCTATCACTTTGGAAGTCATTCCAAGTGATTCAAAACTGAACATCTTTTTCTTAACTGGAGTTATTGTTATAGCAGTTGAAGAGAAAGGATTTTTCGAGTCTTTAGAGATGAACCTAGAAGAAGTCTTGCCCTTCTCCACCTCTAAGTTTTCTTCGCTGCTTCATTTCACTCAGTAGACTTGCTACTACTACTCTTTCCATCCTCTAAGTCTACTATCTATATAGGGAACCACTTGGCCTCAGAAGTGAAGCACTTACTGATGGAACATGGCTATGATGAGGAGATGGAACTGGAGTGCTATGCGGAGAAGGAACTGGGGTAGTGTTAGGAGATGGAACTAGAGTGGTATGAGGGGATGGGACTGGAGTGGAGGCACTCTCCTTTGGCTCTTCCATCTTCTTCCCTTCAATACTAGCCTGGGTTCCTATGAATAGGAGAGAACCATCATGACAGGTTTTAGCTATAGGGACATTCTTGTCTAGAGTTTGATCACCTCCGCCTGAAGGTTGAGCTGGCCCTTTAGTGAAAGCTCTAGTCACGCTTGGTGTAGCACTCTGAGATGAAGTAGGCATTGCAATTGCTGGAGAAGCTTGAGTGGTTGCACCCTTACTCTGGCTCTTCTTGGTTGCCCACTCAAACCATTTCCCTGTTCTCTTGATGATTCTAGCCATCATGATATCAAGATTCTCTTCCACATCCACATATGGCTCAAAACTAATAGGAATCCCCCTTAACTTAGTCAAATAGGTATTGCTATACATATTTTGACCATCATCTTCCAATCCTTCAACATTGAGATCAATACCATATGTCTTTACTTGTTCCACTGCGAGCTTGGCGAAAACACAATCTTGGCTCTCCAACTCATTCTTGTAATCTGCCCAATAATCTTCTACAGTGGTGACATGCTTGATCACACTCCCAATTTGTAGCACCTCTCTTGCGTATCCATTTGGATTGAACATAGGTCTCACAACCTCATATTCTTCTAACTTGTACATAGTCTCAAATGCCTTGAGCATATTTTTAGCATCAGACTGAGACTCACAACAGTAAGGTCCAACCTTCATATGGAATTCATATCCTTTCTTCTTCAAGCTTGCACTCAGCACATTCACCTGGATCGCTTGCCTCACAATCTCTATTAGCACAATCAGATCACTTAGGTATCTAGGAACCTTCAAAGGAAATCCGTTGAAAGCTACAAGATGCAAATATGAAAAGGATGAGAACTAAATAAAATAGCTACCAAACTGATTGATGACCGCCATTGCCTCTGGGCTAAACCTCCTCTCTAGGCATCCTTGGAGTTCTAGGAAAATCTTCATTGTAAATGAGTCATTAATTTTGACATATTCTACATAGCTATTATGTAATTGCAAGCATGGATAAAATTCATAACTTTTCACATCATCAGGGAAGTTCTCTACTCTGGGAAGGCCTGACCACAATTGTAGAGAAGCTAGCATATAAATCAAGAAAGAAGACATATAGAAGGTAATGTAAAACTTTGTGGCACTAAGGGCTCTAGATAGATGCTCACTTACCTCATAGGCCCAATCAACATAATGTGTATTTGAACAGATGATTTTTACCAAAAAGAAATACTATTCAACAAAATTGAGTGCTTCTACCTCACCTTTCAATCAATGTAAGAGTACCAAAATGTCGACGATCTCGAGCTTGAGATCAGCGTTGAATAGAGTCTTAGGAACCTTACTCTTAGCTCCACATGGATTTTGGAACGAGGACCTCATAATTTCTTTTTGCCACACCATTTTTTTCAAAGAGAACTCAGACATGGCTCCTCCTATTGTCAACTTGAAAAATTCTTCTCGCTCTGGAACCTAGAGGCAATTTACTATAGTTTTCTTACCAATCAAGATTAAAACTATATGGTTAGGCAGAAATTTTTTTATGGTGTCCAAGTTGTAGTGATTTATACATTCCACAATCAACTCAGGAGCTTGAACCACCACTGGAAATCTAGCTGCTTCCATGAGCTTGCTTCCTCAGAGGTTCTCAGTTATGGGGTGAATTGGTTCTGACCTCAGTCTCCTTTGAAAATCTTGCATGTCAAAGAAACAGAGTGAGGTGTCTATAACATTCTTCAATGTAGACTTGATTCCATTCAGCCCATTGAACCTGGTGAATCTAGTTGTCATTTTATCTGAGATGGAAGTGAATTGAAAGCAACGCAGAGAGTAGAATTTGCAAGTATAAGAGCTTTGAAAATGCTATACAATTCAACAACATAACAGTTCAATAAAAAGTGGTGATTTGAAAAATTGCTATGTTTCTCTCTATATAGAAATACTAATTCACCCATTAATCTTCAAGATCCACGCCACATGAGTTAATTAAAAGATAAATCCGTTGGATTAGTAAATGCAGGAGTTTCTAACAGATTTTTCCATGTCTTTTCACTATTCTCATTGGCCTAATAGTAACTTTCTTTAATTACATACTTTCCCATTTTTTTGCCCTTGCCAAAGATTTTCACTTTATCCTTCAAGTCAATGTGCCTCTAGGTTTCAGAAAATCTCAAAAGGGCTATGAAAATGGAAAACGGACCCACTTTGCTTTTCTCTTTCACAAATGCCTTTATTGAAAACTAACTTCATGGGTCGAAAGCCCACCGTGGAGAAGTTACTTCAAATTTTTCCACTAGAGGTGATTCTAAGCACTATGATGAATCCCAAGTGCCTCCCAAGGAAAAATATTGTAATGTAGAGACAACCTATCCATAGAAAAACTCCTTTCTTTCTTACTTTAGCCTGTAAGCTTCATTTATCAATCTCTGCAGAAGAGCACCTTCAAGGGTTGGAAACCCACCGAGGAGAAGGCGATCTCTATTTTTTTGCTAGCTTCATATTTTTACATGAAAAACATGATGAATCATAAACAAGTCCACTATCAAAAACCACTTTTTGAATTGCTAGAATCTCCATCAGATTAGGTCCTAAGCTACCCACAAACTCACGACATAGAGGGAAACCCACCCGACCATATGATGCGAAGGAAGGGAAGAATGGATAATCCAATGGAGAATCTTTATACCTAAGATAGATTAAAACTAGACCTAGGCGCACCTAGACTTAACCAATGACAAGACATTTTCCATTTTGCATTATGGATTCAGGATGAATAGTGGGGCAACATAACATACTATTTTGACTAATCTGGAAATAAGTACACAATCTAGGATTATACCTAAATATCATAATAGAATGACATGAAGTAGTTAAAAAGCAATACATCATAACTATAATCCAAAGTTAAACAATGATTATATCCATTTCGTATGAAAGATAACTAAATTAGCTTTCTTAACTGATTTCTGCGTTTTCAATTTAAAAGATACATATTATTTCAACCACATCTACGACTATAATTTTTAGTTGATATAAGGGTACGTGCAAGTAAAAGATTTAGAACACATATTGAGCTAATTGAATTATTGGACAGTGTGTTGTACAAACCTCAGCATCTAGCAAAGAGGAGACACATTGTGACATAAGCTTAACCTCCCAACTGTGGACCTTAACATATCCCCACACAATCTCTTATGATAAAGACCCTCTCTACCTTAGGATAGACAATGGCACCATATTCTTGCCATCCTGAGCATATGGTGTTAGAGTCTTGGCTAGCAACAAACAAGGCTAACGAATACCTCTGTCAACCTTTCCTTTGTTAGCTACCACTCTTGACCTCTAGTGACTATTTATGATAATCATTCCTCTATACTACCTTGGCCAAGGATTTAGATGGGTATTAGACAACCTGATTACCATCATTGGAGTTGACAACCAATTACATCTTAGACAAACATGAGCTGACTTGGACTTATGCAATTCTCTTTCTTAAATTGATCAAATATCTAAGACGTTGATTAATAGTTAATATTCCTTTCTTTTGTGGGATTCCTCTCCTCTTCACCCATTTATACTTGGCTCTATTCAGCCTTGGGTGCTTCCTGCCGATAGTCATGGGATTCCATCAAATTAGAAGATTGTTTGTGGATCTATGTCGATATCATACACAATTGGTACATATTGAGTAGCAAAAATATAGAGGTTATTACAAGACAAATTTTGGACATCATAGAGCATTATATAATTTCATCGGATGGGCATTCCCTTCCCAAATTTATAGCAATTGATGCTTATGTAAATAGCTGATCAAAATAAGAGTGTGAAGTAGGGAGCAAGCCATAGCCTCTCAAATGCTAATCATGCTCAATGTTAACACTGCATTTGAAAAGAAACTGAAGCTTTCGTGAATTGAAAATACATTACTCACAATGCAAAATACTTGATGGAAAATACGAGACCAATCGAAAATGCATTACTCACAATGCGAATGACATGAGGGAAAATACTAAACTTGGATATAGAAGAAGATATAAGACCAAGTGTTGGTGTGGAGCAACCACTATGAAATCTACAACTCAACACGAGCAAGTTGGTATTGATTTTTTGTGATATGCTATGAAGTAAACAAAGAACAAGAATAGATTAAGAGAATTGTGTGAATAGAGAGAAATATTGTGTGAGGGAGAGAGAGCTCTCCCTAGTGTGGGGATGGAAATATAGCCTTCCTGCTATGGTTACAAGAAAAGTGCTTGATTTGCAGTTATAAGAATATTTGAATTCAAATTTTAAAAAGAATATGCTGCTAAGGGTGACAATGCTCATGTACAAATATATATGTATATATATATGTATATATATATATATATATATATATGCATATATATATATATGTATATGTATGTATGTATGTATGTATGTATGTATGTATATATATGTATATATATATGTGTGTGTGTGTGTATATATATGTGTATATATATGTATATATATGTGTACATATATGTATATATGTATTGTCATCATACCTTTGATAATTTGTCTAGGATGGTACCTACACACACACATATATGCATATGTAATTTTGAGATTACATATAGTTTCTTTTTATCATTATATTATCTCTAGTCATGTACACATATATGTATATATACATGTAAGTGCAATTTGTAAACATTATTATAGTATCATTGTTGTGTGTGTGTGTGTGTGTATGTGTATGTATATATATATATATCTCACTCACACACACACACACACACACATGCACACATGCACACACGCACACACGTGCGCACACACACACACACACACACACACACACACACACACACACACACACATGCACATGCACACGGACATGCACACGCACACATACAAGCACGCACACGCACACACACACATAATAAAGCTATAGTGGTGAGCTCAATCATAGTCTCAAAAATTAAAAGGGGTAATAGTTCTTTCATGGTATTAAAGGTTTATTATTTCTCTTGTTATAAAATTGACCAAGTAGCTCATGACTGTCAAGATGTACTCTATTGCCTAGTCATTTAATCCTTCATCAAGGTAGTTGTAGCCCATACCTGATAGTGTGAAGATGGACTAAATTAGTGCCCCCCTCCTTGAATCCCATTTAGCAATGTTTCCCCCCTTTCATCTGTGCATGCAACCAAAATGCATTTTTCCACAATAATAACATGTTCCTCCGTTTAAATTAAAATATCAATAAAATAAAATAATTGATAACCGTCACAACAACTATTCACCACAAATCTTCATATTAAAATATAAGTATTCATTTTTCCAAAATAAGAGAAATCCACTAACAAGTCATTTTCCAATGAATCAATTGGTAATCATAACTTCCATTTCACAAGATCATGATATCAAGAGTATCTAACCAACCATTACAATGACTATGACATTATTTTAAAAATATTTCTTTTTTGGGATGTAACCTACCCTCCCCCTTATGATTCATCATCCTCGATGAACTTTACAACAAGAAAAAGAAAAACTAAGTTCTACTTAAGTAGCAACACATAGTTCAATAGATAGTCACAAAAAAATTATACTTTGGTCCTGGAGAAAAGATGGGGAAACTTTTGGAAGATCTCATCATAATCTTCCCAAGTAGCATTTTTCTTAGTATATTGGTTCCACTAAACCTTGCACTGGGTTATGTCTCGATTTGGTAAGTGGAGCTTATGCACCTGAACTATTATGAGTGGCTCTATTTCCATCACCCCTAGGTCTCGTATTTGCAAAAGATTCCAATGAATTACATGTTCATGATGGGTGATACATTTCTTAAGATATAATACATGGAATACATCATGCATCCTAGCAAGGGTTGGAGGTAGTGTGATCCTATAGGCCACAAGATTTATAACTTCTAACACCTCAAATGGTCCCACATATCTTGGGGCTAGTTTGGAATTCTTTCTAGACTTGATGGTGCTCCTTTGTGGTTTAACTATTAATAGAACCTTTTCACCCACTGAGAACTCTCTTGGTATTCTTTTAGCATTTGCATAATTTGTATGTTTATCATTTGCCTCTTTTAACCTTTGATAGACCTAAACCACTTGTTCTTCCATGTCTGATAACATCTATGGTCCAATGATAATTATGTCCTCAATTCAATTCCAACACATAGGAGTTTTGCATTTACGACCATAGAGGGCCTCAAAGGGTACCATTTTGATAGCGAATTGGTAAGAATTGTATTAGAAAATTCTACCAAGGAAAGATATGTTTTCTACTAGTGTTGTCGTTCCATGCAATATACTCTTAAGAGGTCTTCCAAAACTTGATTTACTCTTTCTGTTTGATTGTCAATTTCTGGGTGGTAAGTGGAACTAATATTTAGCTTGGTTCCTAAAGCTAAAAATATAGTTTGCCAAATCTTAGATGTTACCCTAGCATCCCTATCATATATAATTTTGTTCGGAACTCCATGAAGTCTAAAAATTTCTCATACAACCTTGTGAGCAATTTTAGGTGCTCCATCTATTAAGTTACTAGGTATGAAGTGAGCCACTTTGGTTAGCCTGTCTACCATCACTAAGATGATATCATGTCTTCTTGAGTTCATGGGTAACCCCTTAATGAAATCCATGGTAATTCTTTGCCACTTCCATTCAGGAACCTCGTTTGGGTGTAGTAGGTCGGCAAGGTAATAGTGTTTTTCCTTGACTCTTTCATGTTTGCCAACATCTTGGTCACACTAGGATGTCCTAAATAAGGAGATGTGTGGGATTCTTCTAAGATCATCCTTCAAACTTCTCAAACCTTGGGTATATGCATCCTACCTCTATATCTAAACAATCCATCCTCTTCTAGTTCATAATCTCCATACCAAGGATCTTCAAGGTCTTTGTGAAGTGCTTGGCTGACCTCATTATAGAAATTTTCTCTAGTTAGGTGTTGCAATTCTTTCTCCCTATGTTCGATAGTTATGGCCATAGCTGACACATGCCTTCACCAATTTAAAGCATCTGCTACCTTGTTTTTCTTTCCCTTAATGTTGCTAATCTCAAAGTTGTAATCTGCTAGAAATTCTATCCATCTCCTTTGTCGAGCATTGAGGTTAGGCTGAGTAAATATGTATTTCAAGTACTAGTGATCTAATCAGAGTTCAAAGAGTTTGTGTGCCAAATAGTTCCTCCACATTTGGAGGGCATGAACAAGGGTTGCTAACTCCAAGTCATGTTTGGCACAATTTTGTTCATAATTTTTTAGTTTCCTAGATTCGTAGGCAATAACTTGATCTTCCTGCATAAATACACCCCCCTAACCCTTCCCTAGATGCATTCATTATAACCACAAATTATCCTCAGGGATCTAATACTCTAAGTATCGAGGCAGTAGTTAACTTTTCCTTCAAGTATTCCAAAGTTGCCTAACACTTTTTGGTCCACATGAACTTCTTCCCTTTTCTTTAGAGTGAGGTGATGGGATAAGCTATTCTAGAAAAAAATCTAACAAATTTTCTATAAAATCCTACTAAAGCCATGAAACTCTTGACCTATGTCACATTCCTAGGTACAAGCCTTTCTTTGATTGCCTTGATCTTAGTGGGTTCTATGGCTATCCCTTGAGCTGATATAATGTGCCCCAAGTACTGGATCTCTTTTTGATAGAATGAATATTTGGATAGTATTTTGTATAGTTTATGTTCTCACAACCTCCACAAAACTATCTCTAAGTGCCTTTGGTGTCCCTCTTCATTTTGTGAATATATGAGAATGTCATCGATAAACACCAACACAAATTTATCCAAACAATCTTGACAAATGCTATTCATAAGGTTCATGAAAGCAACCAGAGCGTTGGTTAATCTAAATGGTAGTATAGTAAATTCATAATGTTAGTATATAGTTCTAAAAGTGGTCTTGTGAATGTCTTCATCTTTGATGTGAAGTTGATGATATCCATACCTTAGGTCAATCTTAGAAAATATAGTTGCACCTCTCATTTGATGAAATAAGTCACCAATTCCAGGGAGAAAATACATATTCTTAACAGTAACCTTGTTAAGCATCCTATAGTCAATACACAATCTCATGGTCCCATTCTTTTTCCTGACAAACAACATCGAAGCTCCCAAAGGTGAGACACTAGGTCGGATAAGTTTCTTATCTAATAATTCTTGCAACTGTACTTGTAGCTCCATTAATTAAGTAATGGTCATTCAGTAAGGTTCTCTAGATATAGGTTTTGCCCTAGGTACCAAGTCTATGGTGAAATCGAATACTCTCGATGAAGGTACTCTAGGAATTTCTTTTGGAAACAAATTGTGAAACTTTTTGAGGCATGAATACTTTTTCCTAAAAGGATTCCTTTGATTTCTATCTAATTTCTCCATCTTTGAAGATATAATCATCACCATAAGTAGTATCTACAAGTTCTCTCAAGTCTTCAATTTTTACTAAGAAAAATTTACACCCATTCAAGCATCTTTTAAGTTTCATGACCAATATCTAACAAATTTTGACCTTATGAATAACTCCCTTGATGGTTATAGGTTTTCCTTGACTATCCAAATAGTCTTCTATTTTATCACGACAATTGACCTTAGCCTTATGTTCACTAAGCCAATTTATACCCAAGATAATCATAGGACCCTAGAGGTGCTACATACAGATTCAATTCTATCAAAAAATTTAGAAAGTCAATCCAAGCCTTAAATAGGCACCACTCAACCTTAGCCCTTGATTGATTTACATACTCAACAGTGCATGGATTTACCATAAAATTATTTCTTTTAGGGAATCTAGAAGCTTTGGGGATATAAAACATTATGTTACTCCTATATCAATTAATGTATAAATAGGGTTTTTGTAGATTTTACCTAGGGTTTCCATTGGCCCTAGTTGTTGTTCTACTTGTGAATTATCTAGTGTTGCATGAATCCTCTACCAGTAGACAGTTTGTTGTTGTGGTAATGAGGGTATGGTGGTTGACTTGTACTTGACTAATTAGGGCACTTATTGGCATAATGATCCCCACCATAGGTGTAACATCCTGATGATGATTCCTTCTTCACATTTCCTTTACTACCTTCTCCTGAATTACCCTTGAATTCCCTACCTCCATTTCCCCTTGGCTCTGGTTTATTGGGCTTCAAGTTCCTAAAATTCTTTTTATGGGATCCTAAATCTGACCCTTGGTGTTCCAGTTGGTTTTTCTTTTGTTATTCGAGATGGAGTCATCCCTCTTTATCTTGTATTCCTTTCATACTACTTTCTCGATGGTTTCTTCCATAGTTTTGGTGGGCGGGCGAGGGGGGGGTGCGAGGACATCTACTTCTCCCTTGATCCTATTGTTCAACCCCACAATAAATTTCCTAATCTTTAGGTTCTTGTCTTGTTGATACAAGGGTACATACTCCAACAACTATGTGAGGTTCTCCTAATTCTTGTGTATAGTCATATCTCCTTGTCTAAGATTTTGAAGGTCTAACAGTTTTTTATCATAAAAAGTCTAGGGTAACCATCAGTTTTGGAAAATGGATACTAATTTATCCTAGGTGACCTTAGTTGTTTTAATTTTGAGTTCTATCTTGGTGTTTCCCCACCAAATAGCCACTTCACCTAAAAGGTGGTATACTCTCCACACTGCCTTCAATGTTTCAGAAAAACTCCTAATTTCAATGTATTATTCCATCTCAATGAACAAATCCTTTGCATACCTTCTATTTCAAAGCTAGATAATTTGGGTGGTTTGATCTTTTTAATATTGGAGGACAAGTTGTTAACTATTTCAAGTTTCTTATGTTTCTCAATTTGTGTGGGTGAGACTTGAGTGTTCCGTTTGTTGTGGCCAGAATTTTCATATGAAGTTCTAAGGGGCGAGGATTGCATCTCCTCTTGACCTCACCCTATCTATGTTGCCACATCATTCATTTTATTTTTCATGGTTTCCAACTTCATTTTTGTGTCTTGCAAAACCTAAAGAAACATATCCGAGGAATCTGAGGGTTGACTTCATTGGTCACTTCATATTCTATTGTATTCTTGTTGCTATTCATGTTTCCTATTTTAAATGCTCTTGAAATATAAATAAGTTGTCTTCAATCATTTTCATATTAATACTTTTAAATGTGTTTGTTCAAAAGAAAGTACAAGAAAATGAGATATTACTGATTGCTCATTTTATTGATTTCACCAATTTCCCAGTTATATTTGTAATATTTTTTATTTACAAAAATCTCCTCTTCTAAGAATACTACAAAGAAATACTAATTGAATTCTCAGATATTCTATTCTTGGGTCTTTTTTTCAATCTCAACTTTGTGCTTATCCCACACTATCCAAGTTTTATTACAAATCATGAGAGGATCAGCTGTTAGGCATTCCATGTTTTGATAAGTTTGTCCCTTAGTATTGCCTTCATGGCAGGAGTCCATCTGACCCTTTCCTTCTTCATTCGTTACACGGATTGAGCTAGGGTTTCATTGTCTTGGGGTATGGAGCAAAAGGAATAATCATGCTTTAGCATGACCTTATAAAAGAATATGGGATGCTAGGTTTTC
This sequence comes from Cupressus sempervirens, assembly GCA_028749045.1. Classification (NCBI taxonomy): domain Eukaryota; kingdom Viridiplantae; phylum Streptophyta; class Pinopsida; order Cupressales; family Cupressaceae; genus Cupressus; species Cupressus sempervirens. The sequence continues at coordinate 142,258,968 of CM053786.1, forward strand.
TTACAGGGAGTCTTCCCGATATACATCCTACTACATTTAAATCTAAATTTTTAGTTTTACTAATTTGATGATTGATGAGCCCATGATTCAAAATTCAACCCAACACTCTGATACCATATGTAACATACCATTTTTACTAACCTAGAAAAGTACACATTCTAGGATTATAATTAAATATCTTAATAGAATGACATGAAGTAGTTGAGAAACAATACATCATAACTATAATCCCAGATTAAACAACGATTATATCCATTTCATATGAATGATAAGTTAACTTTCTTAACTAATTTCTACAATTTCAATTGATATTATATACAAATCATTTGAACCACGTCTATGACTATAAATTTCAAGTAATATAAAGGTACATGCAAGTAAAAAAATTAGGATACATACTGAGCTAATTGAATTGACTGACGGTGTTTTGTACAAGCCTCAACATCTGGCAAAGAGGAGAAGCATTGACATAGGCTTAACCTCCCAATCACAGACCTTAACATATCCCCACACAATATGTTATGAGAAAGGCCCTCCCTCCCTCGGGATAGACTAGGGCACCATATCCCTGCCATCCTAAGCATACCAATGTTAGAGTGTTGGACTTATGCAACTCTCTTTCTTAAATTGATCAAATATTTAAGACATTGATTAATAGTTTTATTTTCCTTTCTATTGTAGGATTCCTCTTCTCTTCACCCATTTATACTTGGCTCTATTTTGCCTTGGGTACTTCTTGTTGATAGTCATGAGATTCCATTAAATCAAAAGATTATTTGCAGATCTATGTCAAAATCGTACACAACTAGTACATATCAAGTAAAAAAAAATATAGAGGTTATTGCAAGGTAGATATTGCACATCATAGAGCACTATATAATTTTATTGGTGGGGCATTCCTTTCCCAAATTTATAGTAGTCAATGCTTATGTAAATAATTGATCAAAATAAGAGTGTGAAATAGCGAGTAGGTCATAGCATCTCCAATGCTAATCATGCACAATTCTCAATGCTAACATTGCATTTGAAAAGAAAATGAAGCTTTCTTTTATTGAAAATGCATTATTCACAATGCAAAATACATGATGGAAAATACATGACCAATCGAAAATGCATTACTCACTACGTGAATGATATAAGGGAAAATTCATGACCTAGATATAGAAGAAGATATACAACTAGGTGTTGGTGCGAAACAACCACTTTGAAATTTATAGCTCCACACAAGCAACTTGTTATTAGATTTATGTGATATGCTTTGAAGTAAACAAAGAACAAGAAGATCTTAAGAGAATCGTGTAAATGGAGAGAAAGAACACATAAGGGAGAGAGAACTCCCTACCGTGGGATGGAAATATAGCCTCCTTGCTACAATTACAAGAAAAGTGCTTGACTTGTAGTTACAAGAATATTTTAATTCAAATTTTAAAAAAAATATGTGGCTAAGGGTGGTAACGTTCATGTTGGAACATACATACATACATACATACATACATACATACATATATATATGTTAGAAATTCTTTAGAATAATTGAGAGGGGAGGGGGTGAATCAGTTATTCAAGGTCCAACATGTCCAATTCAAACTTTCTCACTAAGTGTAGTGAGCCCATTCAACCATTCATTCATCCAAGCATTAACTTTTCTAATCAAAAAGTTATTGTAAATCAACATGCAAGCATAACACATAAGAAATCAATACATAACACAGTGATTTATGTGGAAACCTAATTTGGAAAAAAACCACCAGTAACATGCTACTCAAGTCTCACTCTTCTGAAGTGATGCCCAGTGAAAGGCCTACCGTATTAAAGGCTTAAAACATACTGTTAAATGTGACCTTGTTAGAGGATTTAACCACCCTATTATAAATAAGCCTGGTTAGAGGACTTTAGAACATTCACTTGGAATGTCGCCCTATTAAAGGATTTAC